>WIXG01000299.1:0-97123 GCA_009869945.1 Mesaphorura yosii | reverse complement strand
TTTCATTATTATTGCCTAATTTTTGTGTGTTTAATAAAAACGACCGTTCATGGTAAATGAATGCGTCAGAAAAATCTCAATCTTGGAGCCGAACACATCGATCCACCTTTTTTAATAACAGGCCAGACTATGCAACAGCAACTAAGGTCTGTGGAGCCCTTCTACCTTGCAGGAACCAGTTCATTCAAGCTGAAATGCAGACTGTGAAATCTACTTGGATCGATTACGGCCAACTCTTCAATGCCGAATACTGTATTGAGCTGTAGAAAGTTGGATTCGATCAACTAAAAATGAATTTCAAGTCTAATCCACTAGGAAATGATATTATCGTGAAAGTCTTTTAGTTGACCAGGGCTCTGATGGATTCCGGTTTTGACATGAAGAAAGAAACGAAGTGCACGACTTGCACATGTTATTAAAGAAATTGTGTAGGTTAGGTCAAGTGCATGGAGACGGATGTCACCACGGTTGTGGATAGAACCAAGCCCATCTAGTTTGAACCAGGAAAATAAACCCAATTAAAGTTGATAATGCGGTGGGCTGTTGATTAGATTTGGCTCGAACGCACTCTATTTGGCTTGTTGGTTCGTATTCTAGAACTAATAGAAATGAACTATGTGGGTGTGGTGTCACAATTGAAACGTAACCACTTCTGCGAGGCTGCCACACAGATACTCACCGATGCCAATCTGGTGAGGCTCGAGTTGTGCATTGAAGTGCACCGGGGAAACAACTAATGGACTGCATTACTTGTTGACTAAATTCACCGGCTACCATCAGACGGCTGACTCTAAACGAATTATCTCGCCTGGACTTGGGGGACGGGCAGCCATGGCCATTTCCAACTGTTTTGCAACAAGTGAAAAGCAACAATACAGCGGAACTGGAATGTTTGGAAATCTCGGGATCGTCCGCTGTATACAACACTTTGAGGTCAGCCGTCTAGCGTTCCAAGTTGACGGAACTCTGCATTCATCGCTCAGAACCGCAAGACTTTGATTTCACCAACGATTGAGCACCCTTCAAGGAATTCATTCGTGACAGCTGCCCATCAGTTGCCAGCTGCATATTGGACGGTCACTTTGAGTTTGAGAGGACCGAGGAGGAGCAGGGCGAGTACTTTGACAAGTTTATCGTCTCATTCTGGGCTTCTAACATTGCAGAATCGGTTCCAAGGATCGAGTTTTTCTTTCATTTGTGAACGCGACTCTGTATTTCTTGTAATTTTGTTATTGGTTTCATGGGGAAACGTGCATTTGACTGAATAAATTAATTCATGCAGCAAAAAAACATGTTGTGTGCCTACATTTTGTCTTATTTATAATTGCAATGAGCAGCATTTGCAATTTTTGGTTTGGATTACATGAAAATCGGCGAGAAGAATTCATGGTCATTTGCCATCTGTTACGTAACACTCAGCACACACTGTCTTGTATCTTTGCATAGACGTACACACATGATGATGGACACACGTGATGAGCTCATCCTTACTGTAGTAGAGGCTGAAGGACAATTGGAGGTCTAGTCAGCAGATCGGTGAGCTGAGCAAAGCTAAGCACATGATCCATCGCGTGCTGGATCGGTCTGTACAGATTCAGCTGATCGGGAGTCAGGTTCACAAATTTTATCCCCAAAATGGTGCCAATTGTACTGTGCCTTGTAGCACTGATAGTGCTTTACTTTTGGGGGCTAGCCAAGAGGCCAAAGAACTTCCCTCCAGGTAAGATTCCCTCCTGGGGTACCTGGAAGGGCCCACGAACTGCGCATCGATAACTGACACTTGATTTTAGGTCCGCCGGGGCTCCCGCTGATCGGCGCCCTTCCGCTGCTGGGCAAGTACCCTTATCGGAGCCTGACCAAATTGAAAGTAAAGTACGGGCCGATAGTCGGATTCGATTCGATTGCAGGCGTGAGGTAAGAGCTTCTGTCCAGCTCGTCAATTTAAGTGACACCTTAATTAACTCGGATTCTTCGCTCCGAATTGCAGAGCCATTGGAATCAGTGATTACAAACTTCTTAAAGCCGCTGCATCCGAGCTCACATTCGCCGGGCGCCCCAAAGTCCAGTTTATGGCCGATCGCTCTGGCGGCACACCTGAAGGCATCGTATTCACAGAAGGTCGCAAATGGCAGGAACAGAGACGGTTCGCCCTCCGCCGCCTCCGTGATTTTGGGTTCGGGACCCGGTCAATGGAGGCCATCGTCCAGGACGAGATCCAGGAACTTATTGAACGACTCAAACAGGATGTGGGCAAGCCCATCAGCATGCAGAACCGATTCAATGGAGCTGTAATCAATGCACTTTGGACAATCGTGGCTGGGGAACGATTTCGACAAGACGATCCGAAAGTTAATGAAATATTTCGTCTGTTCACTCAGTAAGTTCAATAATGGTCCCAAATTATTGGGTATCAACGCCTGATTGACAGAGTTTTTTTAGGGACCTGAGCGCCGTCGATTTCCGCGCAATTCTGTCCATTTTTATCCCCGCCATTGCAAAATACTGTCCGGACTGGGTCAGTGGCTCCTCCAAGCTCGCCGGCCCCGTGGACGCCGTTCAGGCCCTCATTCGAACACAGATCGATTCACATATGAAATCACATGTCGCCGGACAGCCCCGTGACTTTATCGACACGTACATTGATGAAATCGAAGCCACTTCAGATCCAGACTCCAGTTTTCATGCGGACAAGCTCATGTCATTCATATTCACCATCGTCGACCTGTTTATGGCTGGTGGCGAGACGACGAGTACGACTCTGACCTGGATTTTCCTATTTATGGCTCGACACCCGCACATTCAGGAGAAAATGGGCCAAGAAATTGAGCGTGTCGTCGGAAATTCGAGGCTACCATCGTTGACCGATCGACCCTCCATGCCTTACACGGAGGCTGTGATCCATGAAGTCCTCCGCGTCTGCCCACTTTTCCCAGTCACAATGCAATGCACAATGGAGGATGTGACCAACTTTCAAGGTTTTCACATCCCTAAGGATACGACCATCTTCCTCAATTTGTACGATGCGAATTACGACCCTGAGCTGTGGGGTGACCCGGAAAATTTTCGACCGGATCGATTTCTGAACCAAGACGAGAGCCGATTTGTCCACCATGAAGGGCTGTGTACATTCTCACTGGGGAAACGAGTCTGTTTGGGCGAACGACTGGCGCGGGATCAACTTTTCCTGTTTACTGCGGCGTTGTTCCAGGCTTTTCAGGTCGGTACGGACAAAAATGGGCCGCCTCCATCACTGGAAAGCAATTCAATTGGACTTATGATGCCATCACCTCATAAATTGGTGCTGACAATAAAATAACCCAATTTTGAGCAACTCAGAGTAATATTTTGAATACCGATCCAATTTTATTGCTTCATGGCATTTACTATCGCAATGCCCAATGTATTGCCGTATCCATCCTGTGTGGCCTCTAGCTCACGAATCAGAAGCTCAAGCTCCACGAGTCTTGGGTCTCGAGTCTGTTGATTGCTCATGCTGCTGAAATAATTGAGAAACGCATTTTACATTGCGAATCTGATACTGTTAGTGGAATATATAAAATAAAAAGCATCTCGAGTGATGAAAAATGTTGAGTTGAGAGCAATAAAGGTTTATTTCATAACACAAATTCATGAAACATGCAGAAAAGGAAGATTTGGAAGCCAGATTTTAAAAAAAAACTACAGTAATTAAATTTCCTTGAGACAGCAATCAGAGCGAGCAGCGCTTAGCAAGGAACAAGGATGGGTATTCCATCTGGACCAGGCTGCGGGCAGAGGCAGACTAGTATGACTGAACGCAGCCGGAAAAATCGCCCCGGGCATGGGTCGCATATGCATCGGCTTTGGTAACTCCACCTGTACCACACCCTTTCGCATTTGCCCCGGCCTCCGCAGCTGGCAGCACATTCCGCCTCATTTTCCGGACAGCCTTTGTCACCTGCAACTGAAGCAATGAATACTTGTTAAAAAAACTGGACAAGTAATTTGCTGCTTATTATTGTACTGGTGGACTTACCCAAAGCGGCGCAAACGACCACCAACACTAAAAGAACGAGAATAGCCTTGCGCATGTTGAAACTCGTAGCTGTCGAAAATTGTCGTTGATTATGGTCGGTATTTGAAAGCTATTAATTCAACTCCGGCTTTGACGAATGAAGTATGATGAATTCAGACCGAAACTCGTCCCTTCAATACCAAGTTAATAAACGCAGCCGTTTCCTTTAATTAGTGCACTCGCCAGATGAATTTTCTCTTATTCACACGCAATACTGACTTCAATTTTACTAGGAACAAACAAGGCAAACACTGTTTATTTTCCGGGAGCACTCCTGTGTTTGTAGTCCGCATAGCGAAAAGTGTTAGTTTGGTGTTGTAACACGCTAACAAGTGAAATAACTTAGGGTCACTTATTCCGCGTCTGATATGAGCAAATGATTTAATGACCGAATTGGCTGATATTGACTTTTGATGTTCTTAATAAATCAGCATGCAACATTTGCTACAGGCGTATTCATTTACGGATAAATGCCGGAACATCCATTTAAAATTCGTTTCCGATTAAACTGACTTGGGTTTGGGTAAAACAACAGTGATTACCGGTTTATCGGCCATGCGAATGGTTCAAAGTTCCGTCTTTTCCATATTGTGGATGGCTGGTGAGACGCGAAATTGTGGTGAGTTTTCGGAAGTATGAAGAAATTAATTCAACTTGTCTAGGATGGACAAAGTGTGATGATTCATCACTGATGAATTATGAATTCGCACTGAAATTCGCCGCTTTTTATACTAATTTCATAAACCAAGTGTTTTCTTTTAATTAATGAGACCGGGTGATTGACTGGCCACCGATTTAGAGTCAATATTAACCTTTCAATTTTAGCAGGAACAAACAAGGCAAACGCCATTTTCTGGAGCACATTTTTGTGTTTCTAATTTGTATAGCGGGAAAGTGTTACTTGGATCCTGTTAACGATATTGAATAAATACGAGACACACTTTCCACGTCATTGCGAGTAGATGACCTAATTTAATTAATTGATTTGAAGTTTACATTAAAATGTCGTTTGAGGAAGGCTGCTGACCGACACGGTGATACCGTGAATAATTCAATTGAGCGATATAGGCTAAACCAATCGCACACATCAAATATCACCCTTACTGATATCGCTATAGAGAATCGACGTCATCGTCATGTCATGAGTTTATTCATTCCACCTAACCAACTCTAGTAAAATTGTAATTCTAGAACATAGGATTGTTCAGTTCAACGTGCAACTGATGTAATAATTGAAATATTAAGATGGCATAACATTTAAGTAGTAGTTTTATGACTTGAATGAGTACGCGGCTAAATTAGATGAATTTTGCAACAGTGAGTGTGACCAGCAGAGGAATCGCCTGACTCAGTAAAGCTCCTGCTCCATTTCGGCCCTCCGCAGCTCCTGCAATTGAGCCAGAGAAAAAACGGCCAATTAAACAAAGCGTGAAGAAACATCTTAATTTTACACTTTACTATACCTGGCTGTCCGCCTTGTGGCTGAGCCTTCTGGCTCTGCTTCAGGTCTTCGTCCGCTGTTGGCTCGCCTTCTGGCTCCGCTCCAGCCGCCTGGTCTTTCGGGAAGTCTTTGTTGTCCGCGGTCTCGTCCTTCGCCGCCGGTTCGGCTGCCCCCTCAGCAGCAGCGGGCTCCGCAGCGGGTTCGGCCGCAGGCTCGGGTTCAGCGGCGGCTCCTTCGGCAGCGTCTTCCTCTGCCCGCACCGTCTGGAGGGAGGAGAGGCAGAGGAGGAAGGAGAAGAGTCCGCAGACGATCAGGAGTTTTGCTCGTGTGGTTTTCATCTGAAAGGTACGTAAAACAGATTAATTTTACAATCAGGCATTTTTCTCAGAGCGTAGCGCAGTCGGCAATATTTCAATTGATTTTGTGAGCCTCAGTCGCAATGACAAATATGCTTTTGTCTGGAATTTCTCCAGCGGAAGGCAAATAACGTGCGAATCTTTAAATATTTAACCAGAGTAACTCCAAAGTCTCGAGCAAATAGTCGATGAGATGAGATCTCGCCACTTCAGCTTGCTTTCAGTACATAATGAATGAATGAGAATGCCGAGAAGGTGAGAGCGAACGCGGAGCAAGGCTACCGCGTGTCTGCCGCCATCGTTCACACCTTTTCGTGCCCAAACGCTGGCCCAGACTTACATCAGACAAAGGTAATTGTTATTAATATTGGCTTTTAATGCGATTAACAACGACAACGAGGTGATTATGATTGTAGGTCGAGTTCGTGTTCGTAAGTCGTAGGCGAACTTCCTTTGTAAGTGCTTCCTTTTCATTTCTTTGGGCGCAGTGATGGTTTGGCTTTTTACGTTTTGGTGATGGCCTGGCCATGGAAAAATTCGGCAATAAAAATCAATTGCGACCTACTCCACTTTACTTCACTTCTTCCTTTGACTTTACTTATTTATTGGCTTTTACTATTAATCTTGGGTAAGCATGGGCTTAAGCTTGGGTTTGGGTTCAGGAAAGGCCAGACTTGGAAGTGGATTTATTATTAGTCATTGGATTAAATAATAGATTATGGCAAGGCAAGACATGGGCCACGGACATGGATTGGGCAGGGCAGGGCAGCGCAGGCAGAACAGAATCGAACAGGTAAAGCCACTACTTTTCTGACTTTTCATTTTCATTACATCACATAATTGATTTTTATGTTTGAGTCTGAATTCTGAGTCGAGTCTGTGTCATTGTCTCGCATTGGTGCACGCTGGGCCGGCTGGGCTCCCACCAGGCCACCTTGCAACCTGCAAAGTTCTTACTGGTTTCTGTTTCTAGGTCCTCGGAGTCAGAAAGCAAAAGCAAGGTGCCTAGCCCACTCCTTCATTGGAAATTATTGTTCGCACTTGCCTTTAATACTTTAATCTCTAATCTCAATCATGCTTTAATACTTATGCGTTGCTATTTTCTTGTCTCGCAGAGATTTATCGTCGCCTGAAACGGCTCGAGATCGGTTTAATCTCAGGCTAGTTAAAATTCCGCCCAACACATGGAATCAATTAACTTGAAAGCATTTTCGCGTTTTTCTGGGTCGCGAATCACGATGCCAAATAAAAATTCGATTCTGGACTGGGCAGCAGTAGCAAAATTCAAGAATCAGCAGCAAAGCAAAGACACAAGAACTTCTTTTCCTTGCAACATGCCTTATTTTACATTCAATTAGGAAACGCAACATTAGTACATTGCATTATATCGCAGTTAATGACTTTAATAATTTAATGATGGTTACTTTGTGCATTGTCTGCTTGCTACAGAAGCAGCAGACCTTGATCCAATAAGGGAAGAATGGAATTGGAGCAAAGAAGACGCCGATTGCCAATGCCGTGTAAATCAATCGATATAATTAAGCATGCTCCAAATCAAGGACCTTGCTCTATTGTGATTGGGGACTTACGATAACGTAATTGGACATTGCGTTGGACGAGGGTGAAAGGACGGCCGACCACGCGACGACAACAACGAAATGAGTGGCGATTAGCGATTGAGGAAATGAATGCTAATCAATTTATCATGCGATGATCTCGTGATTGTGGCTCGAATTCATTGTTGCCGCAAAGAGCAACAAAGTACAAAGCGTAATTGTTCTCAAGAATCTCGCATCTTGCCTCTGGAGAGCAGCAACTTAATACAAAAAGGGTGAAAATCGTGAAACCTACTTTTCAAGAAGGACGGGAATGCGGACCGTGTTGCTTTACTTTGCATGCGAGCGTAAAACCTGAAACAGGTTCTTAGTATTGATTAACTTTGTCTTTTTGTTTGATTGCTGCTGCTGCTTTACTGCTTTGTTTGGCTTTGGAATTTTCAGGTTACGTAAACAAATTACAAAACAAAGGGCAAGCTGAAAGCTCGCACGAACTTCGGAATTCGAAGATGAATACCGATCTCAGTCAGCTCTCAACTTTCGTCATTGCGTAACATTCTTAAATTGCCTAATTGTCTGATTTATGCCGTGCGGGTTACGAGACTCGTCCGGGCTTGGTAAAATGCAAACGAGGGTCCGATATCCAAAATTGAGTTTGTGTTGCACATTGTTGCACAATACAGCCGAGTTAATTACTAAAACAATGGGGCTCAGCCGGAAATCGTCGCGTCAAGTGCCTGCCTGTGTCTGTGCATTGCAGCCTTCAACCCGCGACGTCGCCTGAAGGAGACGAGAAGTTGAAGCTGGCCTTGACTTTCCGTTGGTTACATTACAGCAGGCCGTCTGTCGATTGTCTATTGATCTTAATTTTATTAGCCCATAAAACAAAGCCAAACCAAATCACTCAATAACTACATGTGAGTAATCGTATGACGTTAAAGTTCAAATGAGGAAAATGACAGGAAAATATTAATGCGATTATTTATGGGTTTCCATTTCAGATCGACGCGACTCAGCGACTCAGCCTTATACAGACTCATAATTTATGGCATTTGCAAATTTGCACATAATAAAAACGAAAACGACCAAATTTGCGTTTTGGTTGTCAAAATATGCCAAAATTCGCTGTTTTGTAGTCTCAAGTCTCAAATCTCAAGGTCCCGGCCTGCTACAGTGCACTGTACGTTTTTGGGAATTTAGGAATTGCATTCACTTTCTGCCTGCCTGCCGTACGGTGGACGAATTTCGCAAGTGCAAGTACTCGTATTTTGCATTTACTCGTCACCCAATCCGAGCCCCACATTCTAAAATGGGCCATTCGTGCATCGCACTGCAGTGTGCAGGAGTTGACAACAATGCAACAGCCAGCAGCTCAAGTCAAGTCGAGTCGAGCTGTGCCGAGACGTCTGAAGATAGAATGTTAGGTTTGGATTCAATTCAAGCCATTAAGCAATATGCAACATAATTACAGATTTGTGTCGCTCAATCATTTCTGAATTATGGTGCATTGTGACTTCACTCTGCAATGACAATTTTGGAATTAAGCAAACAGTCAACGAACAACGAATGTTGACTTACTCTCAATTGCCTTTGCTTTGCTAATTACGTAAGCCGGCAGCAGACTGCAGACTTCGTTTTCTTAAAGACCTTAAAGATTCGTCTCATCTTTCCCACGTTCAGTTTCATTAAGCTAGTGAGTCAACACAAAAACGATTGCGAGTTGCTTTGCTTTGCAACTGCAACAAGAAACGCTGGCTTGAACGACGAAGAGCACGGCGAATGTCAACAAAATTCATACATATGTACGATACGAGATTTGAATTGCCATCGAATTATGTCAATGATAATTTATTATACGATTCAATCTCACTCGCAGTCGAAGTCGACGTCGAATTCCTCTTTCGACCTTTACGGCCCATCGCATATCGGCGCGGCGTGTCGTGTTTTGTGCTCTCGTCATTTCACTTTCTTGTACAGCTTGTATGACATGAAAAAGCTGTTCATTTCAATTCACCGTTTGGCTTGGCATGGTTGCTCAGAGGGCGAAGTGAGACTGAAAGTGTTCATTTTTATACATGCATACACCGTCTTGATTTAAGAATCTCGAATTAAAAGCTATTTCGAGAATTTTCAGATTCCAACGCGGCGAGCGTCGAACGTGGCTTGACTTCTGAGATCATGCGCTCAATTCTCGACTCGATTTTTATGGCAATCGGTTGCACAACAGGAATTTATCTTTGCTGATTGTTAGCGGAGGCAACAGTGCAGTAAATTATGTTCAATTTACTCGTTATTGTAGACGTGTAAGACTTTTACTTTTGCGAATGGAGGAATTTCGTCCGTCGCGCGTCGTGCCGCGTTCGAATTCGAAGTCGTATTTAGGGTGAAATGAACTTGGAAATGAGTGAGTTGTGAGTTCGTATTCAGGCTTAGCGCTAACGCCGTAAATATTTGTTCACGTTGTCGTCGTCCGAGCGTTCATCACCTTGCTGAGTTGATTTCCGGTCAACAAGACACGGACGACTCGCTGTGCTGTGCCACAACCCTCGCAATTTTTTGCGGTACATTTTTGCAAACCTAAACAGCGAGGATAAACGCGGACGCAAAATGCGAGTATTTCGCCTCAGGTGCTTGTTATGGAACTGGACGAGTCGCGTTTCGCGTACGACGTGCATTCGTGAGCATACATAAAACCGTTTGCATACACGTATCGAATGTTTAAGAAGAGGTCAAACGCCTGTTCAAATGAAATCATGCATTATTAAATCACGTATAAGCAAAACGCAAGCAAATTGGAATTCATTTCCTATGGCTTGGCCGCTTGACTTGGCTTCGTGTATGCCCACGCGATACGCGATCTTGTGACAAATCATCTTTCTAATTTTAATGTGGAATTTGTTTACTTTGGGCTTGGCACTGATTCAATTAATGCAATAATAAATTGCCAATTGCAATTGTTTTGTCTAAGTAAAGAAGCAAAGAAACGAAACCTGAACCGCACAGGGTAGGGCAACTTTTACACATGTAGTCAGCCTGGTCTGACCAGACTCACGAACGTTAATGAATGCTAATTAATTCAAGTGGAAGATGCGAGTTCTCATTTAAAATTGCATGCATTGCCAATATAAGTATAACGCTAAATGAATCAATGAAATGCAATAAGCATAATTTGGACAATTACGCAATCGAATACAGAAATGCAATTTTATGGCTTGCATCCAAACCGCGTGGATGCGAAATGGCGTCCGTTTACATCACAAAATTGTGAATAACTTTACCTTAAATCCGAGTAATTTGGTGGCTGAGAAGCTCCAGAGATTAATCCAAGTGGATCGTGGGTAAGTACACTGAATGCCAAACACGAAAATGCAATGCACTCGATGGCAGGCACAAAGAGAAAATGTGCGGTTTGGTTTTTCGCCTGTATGGAGAATGAAGAATACAGCAACTGCACTGCGCTATGTTGTGTTCACGGTACAGAGTTCACATTGAGAATGGGCGCATGCAATCAGCAATCACTCGCCTTGTACGTGAAAGCAAGTATGCGGCTTGGCTTGTCTTGGGTTGGGTTGGGAAGGCTGTGACTGCGAGTGTGACTGAGGAATGAGTATTCGAGATACTATACTTTGCCAAAGATATGAGGAACCACAAAAAATGAACGATCGAGCTCGGGCAGACCCGTCTGGTGGACAAACGTTATTATTTTGTGTATGCATGGATTTTGGCTGGCTAGCCTGCTGATACCCTTCAATTGTTCATTGCAGCAACCGAATTTGAGACTGGCTTTTGAGTCCGGGTCCGGAGTTTGCTATGTAACAGGCGAAAGAATGAAGTATTCATTGTTGCATTCTTGTGGCGGATGCAAATTAATGCAGCGAGACGAATTCCTCCTCAGGAAGGCGAAAAGACAAGAAAAATGCTATTTGGATTGGTAAACAAGGTTAAACACACGTTAATTTTGGTATTCATATTTGTTGTGAAACACGAATACGAAATAACAAAAGCACGTGTACGAGCGTCTTCATTGCTATATTTGCAATTTCCAATTTTTTTTGCAAAGTTTCGCCTGGATCAAGACCTTTGCTGCTTGCTCATTATTTCTGCCATGTCGGGTTCGCTAACCGCAAAATGTAAGTCCGTGCATATTTCCGTGTACTTCGGAGCATCTGGCTTCTGGCTTTGGCTGCAGGAGTTCAATTTCAGACACGGTGGACAGACTAGAGCTCGTGATCCTTGAAGGACTTTTGGCTGAACGTGTTTATTTGTCAAGTGAAAAACTGACCGCAATGGCTTAATCAGCTGCGGTGCGGTTTTGACTTTGGTTTTGCTAATCTTAGTTTGCTACTTTCTTACTTTACTGGCTTTGCTTTAGCCGCCTTGCTCGACTTTGCTTCGGAGCTTTAGTCCTGGAACTGGAGTCTTAAGATAAGAAATCCAATTTAGCATTGCCTCGTGTAGTTGGACTTGGACTACTGACTTATTTTGCCATGCAATGCTCAATGCAGGTTTTGTACCAGTTCGTAAAAACGCTAAAAAATCAATTTATTGGATCTGGCCGTATTTTAATTACACGCTTCGCATCGAATTACAGATAGCCATCGATCAATACCATAATTATCATGTCTTGCGTTGACGACTCGATTTCTTCAAACTGCTGCATCAGCGTCGAACAATTAAAGCAGTATTCAACAGGTCCTTAATTATGGCTCAAGGTCAGGACGACGACGGCGGCAGCGAGGGGCGCGCGTGCGCATGCGAGATGAATTCGAAATGCAGGAAATCGACAAAGTAATAATGCAGAATACACTCGTACGCGTATTCTGACTGAGATCATGATCATCTTTTCCTCTTGTTACGTAACCACGCAGTGAGGTGGTACGGGTTTATTTCGCGATTCGTGTATTGTATGTAAATCATGCATGCAGTGAATTGAAATGACTAAATTTGGGTTTTGCTTAGTTGAGCTTGAGCTTGAGACGCAGGACGGGCCGAAGATGAAGAAGAGATTTTGTCCGTCAAGATGCGGGCCTTGATAACGATGGCTTGTTTTGACGACTAATTGTTACTGTCAACTTTACTCACTCAATGCAATGCTCAATCACGGTTTAATTATAGTAATTTCATAAGAAAAGGTTACAGGCAATGAATTGGCAATTGGGTAATTGTTGACTGACAAGGCAGGCAGGCAAAGGCAAAGTCAGGGTCAGGAGCGGGATGAACTTGGGTACGGAAAATTGACAAAGGTCGGCCGTGACGGAAATGGGAAATCGACCGATTTAATCCTAACCTTTTCTTTGACCAGTTCTTTTACGAACTTCTTAACCAACAAACATTCCTTCTACATTCTATTGCAGTTATTTCATAAGTAAATCAGATTCGAAATAGGTATCGGCATAATCGGAAGCTGGACTCTCATCTCACCTCAGCGGCAGCAAGCCTTTGAAATAATTGAAGTTATTCAAGTGAAAAATTATTTATTTTTCATGAACCATGAAACAATCGGTCGTAAAATTCGCGGAAGTTGCAAATTTCTCGTATAATTGCGAAGAACCGCGTACCACGCCATTTGTCCTAGTTTTAGCTTTGTTCCGGTTCCAGTTCTCATTCCAGCCAACATTTTATAGTCTATCATCGCAGTGTCTATTTCGAATATCACTTTCGTTATTTACCGACTGTGGCTCTTCGCTCTTGGTTCCTTAACCTTTCATCGTCTATTCAGACAGAATTGGGTCAATTTAGTCTAACCATTATATTTCATACTCCAATTCATCAATTTATGCATTTAAATGCTTTCTTATACCCCAACCGCAGCCGTAGCCCGCAATTCACGCTTCAGCACGCTAATAAATTGTCACATTTATAGACCGTCGATGTCGACGTGTCTCGAACTCTGAAATACACCATGAACTGTTTGATTGTTCCCAAATTCCTAAATTCCAGTTTCAAGTTGTCCTCATTTGACATTTTGAGGATTCCTATTTGCGTATTTACGGTCGTCTTGTGCTCAATTTGGCATGAAATCGATCCGGAGTCGTCCTATTTTTAGTGTAGCATTTTAATGTCAGTTAGCAATCAAGTGGCAAGAAAGTTCCATCGCTCTTGTGCTGACGTGGGCACCGTCGCCGTGGTCAAGAGCTCCTTTCTGAAGAAGCCATAAGAAGAGGAACGAGAACGAAACCGCAACCGTAATCTCATGATTCATATTTTAATGAGCTGCTTCCTTCCATTAACATAACAAAGTTGGTTTGGTTTGGCTTGGCTAGGAATTGGTCAAGAGCCTAGAATAATTATCATACTGCCTAGCTAAATTAGCAAGTCAAGTTCTGGCTGAGTCTCTTTTACATGGAAATTAGATAAAACGAAGAATTTTAACCTTCTTCGGCCGCTGCCAGCTTTCTAATTGCAATTTACTAAACAAATGAATAGATTAACTCGGTTGTAATTGTACTCCTTTCTCTTTTAAATTACTTAACAATTATCAATTTGCAAATTGTAACGTACGAATTACGAGTTCTTAGAAAATTTTAGTAATGCAATGGAAATCTACGGCACAATGATTAAATTGTTGGTCAACCATCTACAAATCTAAATGATGAGCATTAAACTACTTCCAACCATCAGAACAGATGACAAGACGCTGAACCTGCTCGTGGCCCCGTTCTGGCCTCCTTTCGGCGCCATGGTGGAGTTGCTGGTTCCGTTTCCGGCAGCCTGCAGTTTGGCGGACACTGAAAGCAAAGAATTAGGATGCATCTGATGTATCGATTTCAGGCAAAGGACAGATCAATAACGGCCGGATTCGATAATTTATAATGGAAAGATTCAATTTCCGCTATCGCTTGAATCATGCCTCCAACGAGCCACGACTGTCTTGACTTTGAGCTAATCAGCAAATTGGTGAAAGGTCTGACAACACTCACTTTGAGGTGAATTTGCCGCCATGGTCCCATTTCCTCCCGCTGCCGGAGTTGCACTGGTGCCATTCTTCGGTTTCCCACTCGGCTCCGCTTCCGGGTGCGGTTCTCCGGCGCCTCCTGTGGAATTATTTCCATGATCATGATCATACTGTGTGTTGGGGAGGTCCAGCGCTTTGCCATCGCGTCCCTGCACGGCGGGCGCAGGCGCGGACGTGGACACGGTGGCGGATGAATTCAATTTTGCATTGGCGATATCACTTTGCCCCGAAAGCGGCGCCGGAGCAGGAGCAGGCGAGGGCTTAGCGCCTAAGCCCGACGAGGAAGCGGACGAAGGCGGTGGTGGCAAGAGCGAATTATTATAGCGCGTAGCATTTTGCAGTTCGTAATACTTGACAAGCAGCGGACAATCTTCCTCGGAGGTGGTAGAATTTGTGTTAGTAGAATTACTAGAAGTGCTATTACCATTAGCCGCTGGTGCTGCGGCCGCGGGTGCGGGGTGGTCGGCTGCAGAAGCGAGCGCCAACGCCACGGTAGCAGTGATCAGAAGCACTCGGAGCCACGTCCAGTTTTTCTCGCCCATTTTCGCTTGACCCTTTGGAGAATCGTCGCACTGGATTCTTTTCTTCAATGATCCAACTTCAAACTAAATCTGAGGTAGAACCCTGACAGAATCTGTGGAATTGTTGGCTAAATCTATTCTGACTGCTGAGTAAGGACCACAAACGAGTAACGCAGATTGCCCAATGCGTAATTGCAATTAGGAAATGGCCGTGAGTGAGTGAGCCAAGACCCATGAGCCGTAGCCGTAATGGTGATGGAGCCGCTAATTAGAAATGCTAATATTAATTATTAAGTTAAGACTCCAACGCAGAAGAAAACTACGTCATGTGTGGCAGCGGCTGCGTGTGTGAAGTAAGTCGACCTTCTCTACAAAGACAACAGAATCCTTTACCTGCTGATCGTGATAATCATTTCCTAAGATAAAAATACGGTAAAGATGAGTTCCGACTAAATTTATGCAAAGCACACCATTTAAGTGCGGCGAAGGTTTAACTGCTCTAATTTGCAATTCTGGTGTGCTAACTCACATTTGCACTTTGCAGTTTTCGCAAGTTTTTAGTTTGGCATGCGCAGAGGGCTTTGAAGAAAGTGTGAATCGTCTGAGGTCATGTTGGGCTTGGCGTTGGCGCGGCGGCGGCGCATTTATTCAGTATTTTGTGGCTATACGTCAGTGCAAAGTAAATTTATCGACTTGTTTTGGGCCTCTTGGCGATCCACTCGCTGATCTGAGGAATCGCGTACACGTGCTGCCGATGGAGGCGGAGGTTTGGATAATTGGCGAGCAGCTCCTTGTCTACTGTGTCCTCGTAGAATTCGAGCGTGTGCGCTATAACAAAGTCAGCCCATGTAATCTGCTTGCCGACGAGGAATTTGCTGCCATTCGTCTGCGCTTGTGTCGCAATTTCTTCGAATTTGTTCAAGAAAGGTGGGAAATGAGTCCTGAGCAGCTCCAATCGCTTT
The DNA here is from genome assembly GCA_009869945.1 of Mesaphorura yosii. Lineage (NCBI taxonomy): Eukaryota > Metazoa > Arthropoda > Collembola > Poduromorpha > Tullbergiidae > Mesaphorura > Mesaphorura yosii. The sequence continues at coordinate 81,278 of WIXG01000299.1, read as the reverse complement.
TCTTCACGTTTCATGGGGTCGGTTTCGATTTTGTAGCGTTTCCAATCTGGTGGTTTAAAATTTAGTGAATGAGATTGATTTTAAATGTGCGCTTCAGCTTTCGCTCATTAAAAAATTACCAACTCGGGTGTCCATCATGGCATCGACATACTCATCGCATTTGGCCGCCTCCAATTCGTCAACGCCAATCAAATTGAAACGTCGAGCAAGAAACCGCATGATCGTAATCGATTGGCACAGCACTTGCCCATTGAATTCCAGGATCGGAAGCTGATTCCATGCTAACTTGGGACCGTACTCTGAAAGCAAGGAGAATTAAGAACGAATATTAACTAATTTCAATTTAAATATATTTATTTTGAAGACTTGCACTTGGACTTACGTGGCTTCACTTTCGACCAGTCCTCTCTTTGGATGCGAATATCTTCGTACGGTACGCGAGCGCATGCAAAAATTAACCGAATCGGTTCGGCACGGGCTCGAAAATTAAAATACGTTAGCTTGTACATTGGTGCAGTGGATTGCTTTTCACTCGCGAAGTCGTATTTGGTCTGTTTTGGTGGAGGACTCTGAAGAATTCGCTATCTTGATTTGAAGTGCAATTCCATCGGAAAATCTCCAAGTGAAGGACATGATCATTACGTAAGGAGTAATGACTCTGCTCTGCCAGCTCTGCTCTGTCTTCAGAATTGCTATCTTCATCTCTACGCATACAAGAATCATTAACAACTCATAATTGACGTATGGCAGATCCACGCAACTAGATGATTTGTTAACGTGATGGTCAGGAGCAGATCATTTATTTGTTATTTACCTACTAGTTAACATGCATCCGTCCATTTATCTTCACTTGACATTTTGACTATAATGACTAGAGGGAATTGACAATTCACATGTGAGTCTTCGGTCTTTTTGCAACCCACTCCTTAATCTGTGGGATGCTATACACAGCATCTTTGAAGCTTCGCAGATGTTGGTAATTATCAAGCAATTTGGGCTCATTCAAGCTGTCTTCGTAAAATTCCAGACAGGAGACAACTGTAAAGTCGGCCCAAGTAACCTTCCTGCCCACGAGATAATCACTGACGGGCTTGTTATTCTTCGCGATAGCATCGAATTTGCTGAAATATCTCGAGAAATGCTGATTGAGTAATTCTTTCTTCATTTCCGCCTTCTTGGTTTGGTCGGGTTCGAAGTGGACCTTTTTCCATTCTAGAAATCAGACGACATCTGATGTCGGAAGACGCTCAGCTATAGTTGTTAACAAAGGCCAATTTAATTACCTATTCGACTGTCCATTAGTGCATCGACGTATTCGTCGCATTTAGCAGCTTCCCATTCATTTTCACCGACAAGATTGAACTTTCGACCAAGATATCGGGCGATAGCGACCGATTGGGCCAGGATCTTGCCATCAACTTCCAAGATCGGGACTTGGTCCCAGGGAAAAGCTTAACGTAAACCAGGCAGTTTATTACTGCAAAAATGATAGGTCAATGATTGCTGGTGCCATTGTGTGATTTGAACTTACTGGGTTTGATACTTGGCCAGTTGTCACGATCCAATCGAATATCCAGATACGGAACTTTGGCGTATGCAAATATCATTCGTGCTGGTTCAGCACGAGCACGGAGATTAAAGTACGTTAATTTGTAAATTGTGTTCACCTTCGTCATCACGTTCGCGATTATGAATCACTTTCGACTTGTTTATACGGGAAAGCTGCTTTTGCGACTCAGCTGAAGTTAAAAACCGAAAAAGGATTTCAAAATATGCTCACTTTGTTGTTTTCGTAACTAAAAGATTTACTGGAGAATGCGTTGCATCGAGACAGAGGGACCATGCGCTCGTGCACGAACAGATTGCCATGATTCATGCTCGACTGATTAGTTAATTTTATTTGGGAATCGAAAAAGGCACAAAAGTGTTTAATTATTTTCATCGGAACAGGAACGAAATGTGTTACTCTCCAAGCGGTGCCGAACTCGAAGCCTTTCTTCCATTCGAAAGAGTGATTCGTCCACTTGAAATCCACTGAAATGATCGCGTTGATAAGAATTTAGGCAAATTATTTGCAGACAATTGTTTTCAGATAATTGTTCCTAGACAATTGTTCCAGACGATTGTTTCGAGTAAGCTGTTTCCAGACAACTGTTCCAATTAAATTGTTTCCAGAGAATTGTTTCTAAGGACGTTCCAGTTAATACGTGTTCGTCATGTTGAGAAAAATGCACTTACAATTTAAAGAGGAGTTATGGGGCGACGAGCAATCCAATCTTTGATTTCCGGGACCGAATACACAGCCTCCTTCACCTTCTTGACCCGTGGGTACTTGTCCAACACCTTTGGATCAAGATAATCCTGGAAAAACTCGAGTTGTTTCGCAAAAAAGATGTCAGCCCACGTCATCTTCTTCCCGACCAGGAAATCACTGCCAGTGTTTTTGTTTGCGATTGCCTCAAACTTGGTCATGCACTGAGAAAACGGCCCTTCAACAAACTCCTTCTTCAGCGCCTCCTTCTTGGCAGCATCAGGTTCGAAAAAGGTTGACCTCAATTCTAAATAATGATAATTAATTCATAAATTATCTACGGCAGAATGCTCCTAGGAATTATCCGATTTCGAATCTGCAAACTCCGACTCACTGTCCCGATTTTCGCTCACAGCATCGACGTACTCGTCACATTTTGCAGCCTCGAACTCAGATTCTCCAATCAAGTCGTACTTGCGAGCCAGGTAACGAGCAATTGCCAATGATTGAGCGAGGACTTGGCCATCAATCTCTAGAATCGGAATTTGGTCCCACGGGAAAGCTGCGAATGAGCTATTCAGTGAATACGAAATCGGCAAACAAAGCAATCAATTTAATCAACCAACTTACTTGTCTTGACCCTGGCAAACTGCTCGCGGTCCTCAAACCTGAAGTCTTCGTATGGAATTTTTGCGACTGCAAAAATCATACGAATGGGTTCAGCACGGGCTTTCGCGTTGAAGTAGGTCAGCTTGTACTCTGGGTGAGCCATTGTCATTTCGTTCCAGTCGAATGAGTCAACGAGAGTTTCACAAACCTTCTAGAAGTGAAGTGCAGCAACCAACTGATGGAATGAGAATAATAAACCGATCAATTCGCAAATTGCAATGACAGAGCACAAGTCGCGAGTAGTCACGAGTTTCTGAATAACTTTTCGGTTCCATTCCAGCAGGACTTCCCACTTCAGATGTTTAATATGGATTTTTTACCTGCTGCATGGTTGAAAAATAGCCAACCTTGAAACTTGGAATACGTATAAGGCATGGCTCTAGCGTTAATAATAATTTATGTAATGCAGTAGAAGTTGGCATTGTTGCGTATACTTTGATATTGGGGTTCATGATTCTACTTGAACAATTGGATTTGAAGATGGAATGAATTTATATAACAATGTAATTGGCATTGGAGATTTTAATGACTACAATGATGTTTTGATGATTTTTGCTGATTCTTAAAGCAATGATGGCTGGCTACACTCTCAAGTTGTTCGTTCCGTGTTCGAATCAGATTGAGGCCGGTTTTACTTCAATAATCAATGATTTTGGCAATTCTAAGCTCAAATCTGCATGATCCAACGCTTTATTCTGGAATTGGACAAGTACATTTACTTTACGGTTACATGGGAGTTTTTGGCCGCTTCGCGAGCCAATCTTTGATTTCAGGCACAGAATACACTACGTCCTTAAACTTCTTCATCCGTGGGTAGTTGTCCAGCAGTTTCGGATCCATGGTGTCCTCGTAGAACTCAAGCGTGTGCGCAAACACAATGTCAGCCCACGTCATCTTCTTCCCGACCAGGAAATCACTGCCAGTGTTCTTGTTTGCGATTGCCTCAAATTTGGCCAGGTACTTGGAGAAGTGGACGTCGATGAATTCTTTCTTCAACGCTTCCTTCTTGGCGGCATCAGACTCGAAAAATGCTTTCTTCCATTCTAGAAAGGAATTAAAAATTTTTGACGCTTGAAATCAACTGAGATGATCGACTCAATCTAATTCAAGAATGGTACAAATTGTTTCCAGACAATTGTTCCGAGACATATTTCAATAAAAATTCCAGCCAATTCCAGATTCCTGACGTCTTACCTGCACGAGAATCCATCAGCGCATCCACATACTCGTCACATTTTGCAGCCTCGAACTCCGATTCACCAGTCAAATCGTACTTGCGAGCCAGGTAACGAGCAATTGTCACAGACTGACCAAGAATTTTGCCATCAATCTCCAGAATCGGGAGTTGGTCCCACGGGAAAGCTGTTAATGATCCAATACCAAGTGATTACTTGAATAATGTCAGAATTGAGAGTATAATTTATGAACTTACTGAATTTTACGGTGGGCCACTTCTCCCGTTCAATCCGGTGATCTTCGTATGGAACTTTGGCGACGGCAAAAATCATCCGAATAGGTTCCGCACGTGCACGGACGTTGAAGTAGGTCAGCTTGTACTTTGGATGAGACATTTTGGAATTCGCAAGTCGTACCAGATGCTTGCAAATCAGCAGGCAGAGAGTTGTTTTAAGATTGGTTTGGTTTAATGACAATTCACACTTCACCGGCGAATGTCTGACTCCCGAGTAACTTTCCACTGTCTTTGCCACTCTGCCGACTGTGGGCTGGTCGTGTAGATGTATTGTGTTTCGTTTTTGTAACTGCACAGTGCAAAAGGTGAGATAACCTTGAGTTACATGAATATGAGGTGAGTACTCGCATGCACTTGACAATTTATTATGTAACAGCAGCAACAGGTTGAGTAGGCAGTAGGCTGAGTCTAATGTTAAGGTCTTCTAGCTACAGCTACATAGTTTTGATTTGAGGAAATAACTAAATGCACTAAAAGCACTCTGAGTCCGATGAACATTTTACTGATTGTTCGCATAGAATCGGTAGTACTCGTTCACATACTGCCGGTAGCACTCTTGCTCCGTGTAACACGGCCGCCATTGCCATTGGTACGGGGTCGTGGCCCTCACGCGTTCCGTCGTCGGTCTGGGAGTGGTCGTCGTGGGTGTTGGACGCTCGTGATTAGGGCGAATGACACGAACAACGACCTAAACGAGATGATCACAATTACTGTACAAAGAAGTCGTAAGGCACTTTAAGAAAAATGTACCTCTCCATCTCGAGTCCCGACTCTCGTGAGCCCGGTTTCGGTTTTGTATATGCTCCAATTGATTCCCTCTCCAAAGTGAACGTTGTCACCTGACCGCAGCATCAAGCGGGGTGGGAGTCTCGTCGGTGGAGGAGTCGTGGTGGTTTGCTCGCGCCATTGCGACGTGGACGAGTAGCGAGTTTGGTCTCGAGTTCGTGGCCAGACTGCCCAGCGCTGCTCGTTGCCATACTGCACGTAGCGTCCGTCCTTCAGCTGGAGGCGGTTGGTTTGGCGTCCTCCGCCTTGACCAGACTCGTACATGCCGTAGTCGTAGACGCGTCGCGGTTTCTGGTGGTGTTCGTCGACCACACGGCGACGGGCCGGACGTCCTTGGACTACGGTGTGAAGGGCCGGGTAGTACGCATCTTCGTTCAATGACTGAGGTTCGGGTTCGGCGGACGAGCATCCAATGCAGGCGACGGTGACCAGCAAGACGAGGGCAAGCTTCATGGTTCCAAGTGCAGTGCAGTCCAGTGCAGTGCAGGAGTTGAGAGGAAAGAAGCGAAATTTGAAGGCAGTGCGTCCTGGTTAAAGTCGCTGCTAAAACTGATCCGTGACCCAGGCCGAGACACGAATCATGAATCTGCTTAGTTTGTATCATGACAGGCGTAAATCTTGGTCTTGAACTCTGGCTCTGGTTTCTATTGGCCCTGGACGCAGCTCTTCGAATTCTTCCGTGTATGATGAAAACTGAAATACATTGAGGAAAGCACTCGCAAATAATTTCTCGAACCATTCATCAGTACAAAGCACCAAGAAGTTGCAAATAAACAGGGTCAATGCCAATGTCAAGATTATCATTCAGAACGACCATTCAGAATTCATACGAGCCATTCGTAAGATTGACCCGAGTGATCTCAGAACTCGGAAACCAGCAGTGCGGTAAGAAAATACGATTCCTGCTGTGCTGAGACGATAAGCCCGCGACTCGGCACGACGCATGTGCACTACATCAATCGATTACCTTTATCTGGAACGAAAGGCCAAGGCCGCCACGGGCATGGAATGCTTCACTCTCTGCTTAGCTGTTTACAAAAGAAGGCCAAATTCGAAATGATTATGTTGTAGATTCAGTAAGTTGAGGGAATTATTACCAAATTAAATGGCAATTAAGTCGCATTTCCAAATCTAGCGAAAAGCAAAATGACTCGACGGTTCTGCTTCCTTTAAAATGAACAAAATTTGTTCACAAAATCCTTGAAATTCGAAAGCATTGGCTTTGATAACATAATCCTTTGCAACTCCGAGCGGGACTCAAACCTTCCGGAATGCTAACTGAAATCGAGGTGCACATTTTCGAGGGGCAAAATGGCCAGCCTAATCGGTGCCTTGGGCATGGACTGGGACGAAAGGACCAAGCTTCTTTCCCCGACGCGATCTTGGTGCAAGTATTTTGTCCGTTTGTTCGTCTTTTCTGCAGTACTCAATCTTATCACCAAATGGCTCAGCTTGATCAATCTGCTGACCAGCAAGTTTGACGAGACTGGACTTCACGTTGTGTACGCCTTGGCGGCACCCATCATGGTTCTCGGTATCGGCTAGAAATTGGCCATCGCGTATCGGAGAAAGGACATTGTCCGCCTGTTCATTCAGATGCTCGTGCACAGCTAGAGGGCGGGCGTCTCTGCGAAGGTCCTCAGCCGGGGTGAGTACAATTTGCAGAAGTAACTCTGAAGTCTGAAGTCTGAAATTGGGACAAAATGCAGAAGTCGAAAGGACAAAGTGCAGAAGTCAGGGTTTTTTCTACAGACCAACGCCTATTAATCGCAAAAATAAAAAACTGTAGCCCAAAAACACCAGTTTCAGTTGAGGGATATCCCGCATACATGTCTAATCAAGCTTGTGCGTATGTGCCCAAGCTGGGGAGAATTTATGTATTTGGTGGTTCGAGACGCTACGCTGGAGAATCAAGCGTTGGTAATATTCCGGGGACTGGCCAGATTTCTTATATTGATTTGGGTGGTGAAGGCCCTGGTTTGTGCTCAAACGACGCGATCAGGGGCTTAATCACAACTGAGATGAAAGGCTAATGCTTCCGAACGCTTCATCCTCAATCCATAAATATCTTATCATTATAGTGCATGCAAATAATTAAATTCTGCATAAGTATACAAATGTATGGCAAGTAGGAGTTGTGAGAATCCATCAAGAAGTTAGGACCTTAATTTTTATAAGTTATGCTGTATGGGTTATGCATTTTATTAGAAAAGTTATACGAATTCATTATTTCGTTATGCCCTCAAAGTTATACGGAACTATGAAAAAGTTACGTGGAATAATATTAATTCTTGAATAAATTAGTCCATTGCAATTTATGTTTTTTATTTTGCATGCGTCTTTCTTAGGCAATTACAACGAGATTTTCCGCTACACAAATCGTGTTTATCGAATTTAAAGAAGCCACGTGCAACGAACTTTGCAAATCAATTCGCATTGTATGTTTGTTTATACTTATTTCATCGCCATTTAACATTGCTACACAATGGCTACATGAATTGTAGCACTACGATCATAATTATTAATTATTCGTCAGTATTCTGCTGGCAAGGGACCGTTCACCCAGTCGACCACTTGCTTATCAGCCCAAACGAATGCACCGCGGAGGTCGTGCCCCGGCGGCAGAAGGGCCAGGTACGTTGGGACTTCCGCGCCCTGCTCAACGCTGAGAAATCCCGTATTGGCCGTCATATCAGTTATGACGTAGCCAGGATGACAGCAGTTCAAGAGAATATCATTCGGTTGATGTTGGTCGAAATTGCGCTGCCAAATACGAGTCAGAGCCGTAAGCCCGACTTTCGATACAGTGTACGTTGAATCCGGCCATCCGAATGCAGAGTGTGTGCCTGCCTTCGCATGAGCAATGAACGCATACATCAACTGGTTTAGTTGGGTTTCGGTGAGGTCGTCCGCCGCGAATTGTTTCCGGAGTTCCGCCCCTGGAATTTTAGACAGATGGCCAAGCACGCTGGACACGACCGAAACACGGGCTCCTTTGCGAAGCAGTGGAAATATTTCATGCCACAGGTTCACGCTTCCAAAGTAATTGTTCTTGACAATCTCCTCGGCTTGGATTCCGAATTGCTCGTTGAAGTCTTGTGGGCTAAAGGAAGCTTGCGTATTACAGACCAGAAATAAGGCGTCCTGGAAAAAGCGGAGACAAGCCTTACCGGTCGATGGAATAATGCGTGAGGATGGCATCTTGCTAAAAAGCAAGGCAGGAAAGTTCTTTAGAACATTCATGGAGCGGCACGAGTTTAAGGACTTACTCGAGACATGACAGCCGCATTGCTGACGAGCACGTCCAGGCCTCCGTACGTGTTCTTGACATAATCACGGAATTTAGAGACGCTTTCCGGAGATGTAATGTCGAGCTGATGAAATCGAGGCTTGAGGCCCAACTGCAAACGATTAAACCCCAATGCTCAGGCGTGGCCAAAATAACTTCAGATTGGAACCACTGAACAACGAAAGTAGTGGCCATGTAGTGATTAATGAGCTTGCCTTCTCGAGCTCCTTGACCGCACCCTGTCCACGATCAACGTCCCGTGCTGTCAAGTACACGACTCCATCGAAGGGATGCTGAAGAAGGGCTTTTACGACTGCCAGGCCGATGCCTTTGTTAGCTCCAGTAACCACAGCCACTTTGGGACTCGGCATTTTTGTTGATATGTAAAGAGCGAAAGATTTCACGAGACACTGCGGCGGACGCGTAGTGACAATTAAACGTTTTATACATTTTGTCCATCTTTAACTACATTTTGCGATACACGCCACATACATGCGGAGTTAATCTTCATGCACACACGCGCCAGAAATCAGTTGTCTATTTTTTATAGGCCTGATTCGAGACCAAGTTGACCTTGAGAGCCCATGCCGAAAACAATTACCATGTCTTGCTTTAACCAACGCGCAATAATGTCGTATAATTTAGGATTTGGCAATTACCTTGAACCCGCTCTTCAAGCGTCACGTAATCGCTTCGTAATTACAGCATGAACCCCAACAGTGTCAGTTCAGTGTTGGTTAGCCACTAATAGGCGCTCGATTTCGATTTATCTGATAACACAAATGTTCAGTGTGAAGACAATTTCAGAGCCAATAGTTTCGAGGATAACGATTACTTTATCATGTACTGTCTGGTTTCGGTTCAACGGCAATAAATTCCACAAACATTCATCAGCTACTTCTCATAAGACAACTTCTTCAGTTTAACCTCGGACTTGACTGAAATCTGCTATCAGCGGAGAAGAATAACAGAAACGGAATTGAAGATAGTCCAGCTTTATGCGACGGTGGTGAATATTGTTGATGCGATCCGTAGTTGCCAGAAAATCTGCAAGACTTGCCGAGTATTCAGACCACCGTTCTCTACGCGACCGGAGAATTCAACACGAAGCCATGCAAATGTGAATGCCATTACCCGTAGGAAAAGGAGAGAATAGAATGAGGTCAGTTGGTTGAAGAATTGTACCGGAACCTGGACAAATGAAAAGGCATAGTCTGCCCAAATGAAATCCGGCGCATGACTGGGATCCATAAAGAGCATGATTCGAGTGAATACGGCTGTATTGTTCACAAACTTGGCCGAGGTCCATGCGTTGGAGTTCTTGAGCCGGTGACCGGTGATTAGAATCCGAAGAATTCTTTAATATAAGGTCTGACTAAAGGAATAGAATTATTCAGAATGACTTGAGAAGGTTACAATGGGGATGCTTTTTAGAATGCAATGATTAATTATTGTACTACTTAAGTGCATGCATAATCATTGTAGGATTACATATTACTCTAATGGTAATACGAATTCTATGTATGTACTATAAGATTTAAGATAAGTTCTATTCGCTATTCACTCTCTTTTGACTCTTATATTCCTTCTGATTTCATGGCTTTCTCATCTGTAGCACCACGATTCCATACGTCAAGATGATGCTCACAGCCTGCAACATATTTACTTAGAGAAATCAACCATAACATCAATTCGTTTTAGAACAGAAATTACTTACTGTTCCAATGAAGCCATATGTAATTGTTACAGAACCCATAGCCGACAAACTGATTCGATGATTGTTTAGCTCGTTCATCATGATCACAATTGTCAACTGGCCACATTCGAGGCGATTACTATCCTCTTTCTTTGCATCCACGATCCGAATCCATTGCATCATAGCTCGCTCCACCCGCTGCGTGCCCCACGCACCAGCGAAAAGGAACGAGAACAGAGTCAATACAAAGATAGAGTACCTTATTTGAACGAGCCAATCTATTCCTGGGACAAAATCACTGATATAGATTGTGTAGTAGATTTCTTCAAACAGATACGCTCCGAAGATGACTCTTGCGACATCGTTGATGCGGTCGGTCATGGCCAGCAAGTCAACATACCCACGTAGGGCTTGACGTGTGTCCATATTGCCACCTTCGACTCGATCCGCAAAATCTGCACAAAGCAGCGCAAATGTTAAGGCCATCGTTTGTAGAAGCAGACCTGAGTAGAAGGAAGTAAGTTGGTTAAAAAACTGGACCGGAATTTGGGCGAAGGCCAAGACGTAATCCGTTCCCGAGAGTTCAGAAGAACAATAGGGATCCATGAATAACATGATTCTGGTGAATGCAGCCATACTGTTCACAAACATGGCTGGACTCCATTGGTTGAAGCTCATGAGGCGATGCCCCCCAAATGTACAGGAAGCAGCCAGAAACATGTACAACGAGCATAAGCCGACGCCAATTGCATGAATTCTGAAGCAGGTAAAAGTTGTAGTGAAGGTACTCGTTCTTTTGTAGATTTCTTGAAAGAGGCCCAAGAATCCATCCCGCTTTCTCCAAATGACTATGAAAAATACGGCCTTACTCAGGCAGGTCGGTTCTTCGCGAAAGAGTCCGGCCTGAAGCGGAACGGAGCCGTCAAATATCCGAGAGTACGAAATGTATGTGTACAAACTGATGCATTCTAAGATTGCGGAGATGATCTTGCGTGGGGTGGTGGAATGCACTACAAATTCATTTCCACGATACAAAATTTTGTACGGCAGCAGATGTAAGAAGTATCCGAATCTGAAATATTGGGTGAGTAGATCCAAAATCGGTGGTGGTCGGGCCGCGCCCGGTTTTAGCTCCGGCTCACTAATTTTGAGCCGGAATTTTTCCTGTAATTTAAATTTTTCGGCAATCGAATCTATGCGAAGAATCTGTTCGTCCATTTTTTAATGCGCGCGTTCCTCAAAATCTTTCAGTAATATGACAAATGAAGTCGAAAGTTAATTTAATCATGAAAATTATGTCGAATTGTCCACGAACTCAACATGTCAGTTTCCAATTTGTCACCATTTTATTCTATTCCTTTTACCATGTTAGCTGGTTCACTTCTGCAGGCATTATTTTGATTGATATTTAAGTAACTCAGAAATAGAAACTTCCATTCATTGTGATGATTCATAAATTAGACAGGTATACAATTTTCTACTTAAGTTGATGAACGATGACTGAGTACGTGACGACGGCGTTGAGGGCGGCCCCAAGTGTGTACGTAATCAGACGCAGTTTTGCAACTGGCGCTCCAAATATTTGTCGCATGAGATGTATGATTGTTGAGTTCAAATTCCTCTTCCAATGCTTGCTTGACTTTCCAGTCAACAGTCTTCATCCAAAGTATCCGGCGAGCACAACATTGATCACTATAAAATAGAATATCCATTCTCGAACGCAACTGAAACTGAGGATTACTTATGTGATTAGATAAATTCACAACACTGGCATAATACTGCTAAATTCAATGTTCATTGATAACGATGAAACTAGATTTTTTCAGAATGAGCATAAAGTTGATTCCATCAAGATGTGGCAATACGATCCATTTTAGGTAATAATTTTTATGAGTTTATATAACATGAGATTTAATTGTACTACCCAACATAAATCAACTTCACGTCTGCATTGATTATCAAGGCAATCGAAATGTTCGGTGTATACTCTCATCACTTAGGTACTGAATGCGACCAACAGATCGATAACTGTAGCAAACACTACATCGCTCACCAGAGTCAGAAATGTATGCTTCGTAATGGTAAAGATCGAGCCAGCTTGTATTTTGAGTTTGATTTCCAGATGTCCATTTGATCACCTTCAGGACACGGCAGGTGGAGTTGGCGATGATCACGGCAAAGTATGCCAGATGAAAAACGCGTATCCATTGTGAGAGTACGACGAAACTGTACACGGCGGACCAAACCAGGGAAATTGTCATACTGCCCTTACCGAGAAGCGCATGGCCATGTAGACCGAAATACATCGCGGAGAACCATAAAGGCAGCATGAAGGAAGTCACGAATATTATTACGACAATGAATGTCTTCAGAAGTCCTTCCACCCCATCCTTCTCCAGGCCCTTTAATAGACCGTGCGTGTATAGATTTTGGTTATGGGCAAAGAAAGTGCTTTGGATGCCCACGATTCTCTCCGTGTAGAACAAGGTCATGAGTTGGGTCACAATCGAGAATACCGTCACGGTCGCGAAGAAATAGAACTGGAGTCGTTCGGGTATTTTGATATCGCTACCCGAACGGAACTCGTACCATACGCCGACGGCAAGCAAGAAGAATTGGAGGATCAGGGTGAACAAATTCATGGCCAGAAACTGAAACCGGTGCTCAGGGGATCCGAGCTCAAGGACCTCTTCCTGTCGCGAAGTTTCTTTCTTTTCCCTTACTGAATTGTAACCTTTTCCGTCTGAATGAATGCTTCTACTTCGCATTCTGACGTCTACCTCAAAATCGTACCGATAAGGCAAAAGTCTAAGTTGGTAGCCTACATTTGTGAGCCATAACAGGCGAATACTTTCCACGGACGCCATCGCCTCGAGTTTAACCTTCTACCAGACGAAAGTTGCCAAAACCAAGAAGGTATTTCAATTTGTAGCTTTTGTTGATAGTTGCCTGTTGTATTTTTTCAAAATCCAATTAATCGCAATAAATTGAATTCGTGTAGAACAAGGACAAGAACACTTGCTTATCTGACATACTCATACGTAGGTCAAGGCTTCGATTTCAAATTACGTCAAATATAAAAATAGTAATAGTAATTTATAACAATGTACGATCTGGCCCATTTTGTGAACAGTACGACCTCAGCCTCACGATCCATCTTCTATTTCAACATAGGAAGCCTGGGGCGTGGTCTCGTTCACATATGGGTTTATCGGGACAGCACTTAGCGTTATTGCAACATACGCGGTAATCGTGTATCATCTGAAACACTAATTTCCAATTTGTATCTGAATTATCGTGCCTGTTTTTAGTGTTTTTCATGATTTAGCAATTGTATTTGTTGTGCACGTGTAACTAGCGGATATGATGGCTGTCTGACACCAGTATTAGTAGACATTAGTATTCAATTTAAGTGCGATGGAGGGCCTTTAAATCCTTTATGAGTATCTTTAGGTTTAGAAATTGAAAAATCATGACAAATATGGCATAAATGTCATAACATTTTTCAAATAGAATCAATGTAAGAATGGCATTAATGATCTCTCATGGCAAGCCCATTCTCAATCGAACTCTTTGCCTGACTTTGAGTGTGCTCTCACAAACCTGACTTGGCAAAGTGGTTCACTTGGAGAAATATGTTGGAGACACCTGTCGAGATGACTTGAGTTTATGAATCACACAGTCCGCCAGACATGGCTTGAATATGAAGTCGCTCTTTATCAGGACCGTGGCCTACATCCAACTATTTGCGTGCTGCACACAGCTCAGCATTGCGGACGGAGAATTGGGTAATTACATCTGTCAGTCTGGCTTCGTTCAAAATTCCTTGCATCAAAACCTGTTATCACTGGCCATATCGTTCACTCATGAGTATGAAATGCTCGTGCATTGGGTAGACGGAGCAAGGGAAGTGATTACCCATCCTGAAGACTTCGGTCATGTCGCAGGAATTGCTCTGTCCACCGTAATATCATCACAGCAGTTAAACGACTCAATTTCACGGAATCAGGGCTCCCCATTGGTGGTAGTCCTCCCTTATTACAATGAATCCGAATTATTCCAAGTTCTTCAACAGGTTCTTACACTATCCAACCCACTCTCGTAACTAGGCGCCTCATATCATTGTCATGCCTTTAATTTTCAATGGTTTAGGTATCGCATAGACCAGAAAGAACATTCCCCAATCACAACATCTTGTACCTGCTGATTCCGATAATGGAAGCCATTCATACCAGTCCAACCGTGTTGGAATTTGTTGGCCAACTCTGCAGCATCACAGACCAAGTGTACCTAATCTCGTTTAAATGTGAAACTCCACGATCTCAAATCTCTACCCATGTCCAAGAATCTTACCATATTCGCGATAAGTTCATAACACACCATGTGATCACTAAATCTCCGGCCGAACTTCTTCGCAGCAGTACGATACGACGGCGATCCGATTTCGAAGGAGTAGTTGTGAGCGGTATTGGAGTCGAAAATTTCAACTATAACCACTCTACAAAATTCCGAGACGAAACCGAAGAGTTCGAGAGCGGATTTAATGTTGAAATATTTCGTTATTTCCGGGATGTATTAAACTTCAGTGAACGATCGTTCAAAGATGCAGCCCAAGTGATTTCTGCTGGACCAAATGAAACCCTTGTGGGGTTTGGGGAGCGCGTCAGATCAGGGGAAGTCGATATCGGGGTGGGGTTGACGGATTTTATTCCGTACAGGTTGCGTGGGCCAGATGCGATCCGGCTACTGATGCCCACTGCCATACTCGGACAATACGCATTTTTCCGACAACCTCCAGCCGCGACAGTAAGGAACGTGTACTTGCACCCATTCACTCCTGGATTGTGGATAGCGTTGCTTGGCCTCTGGGTTACTCTCAGTTTGGCGACAGTTGTCACTGAGTTTGTTGCCCAGCAAGATGAAGGGACTCCAGTCGAGTTTGTCATGGCCCTGTTCCGGTCAGCTGCCACAATTCTAAAGCAAGGTTTGCAAGCTACAACGCAAGTGTCGGTGGCCGCCAAGATTGTCGGACTGATCAGCAGTTTAGCGGCCCTTACTCTGTACGTTGCTTACTCTGGTGCCCTAGTATCACTGCTATCAGTGCATATGAACCCCATACGAGAATTCTACGATCTGGTCCACCAGGACTTTATCATAGTGCACGACGTGTTGATTCCAAGTGGTGGAGTTATGCTGCGTGCAATGGAGTCGAATCACGAGCTACCTAGAGTTGCATACGAGCGCGGGGTACTCGTTGAGGATAAGTTGTGGGACTTGGGGCACATCAGACTGGCATTAATCAGTTCAAGGGAGGTCTTCTACCCCGTCACTGTACGGAACAACATCTCAGCCGCTTTTCTTTGCGCTGAGGTCGATCACGTGCCTTTGCCAGGAGCGATCACACAAACAAGTCAATTTGTGCACCGTGAGTCGCCATTGTTCGGGCATTTGAACTATGCGATGGTAAAAATGGTAGAAAGTGGAGTTCGAGCGCGACTACTGCGCACATGGCATAGACATAACCACATCCTCTGCGGGGAGAAAAGTGGCATTCGTGAAGAGGATCTTGGACTCAGGGATTTATTGGCTGCGTTCGCGGTACTCTTGGTGGGAGGTGCTTTCAGTTGGATAGTGTGCCTCATAGAAAAATGTTACGCAAAACGTCCAATTCCACTGCCGTGACCACGAATCCTATCGGAGAGTGTTCATTGACCCATTAATTAATGTCTGAATCGAATTTATGTCATGTATGAAAGAATGAAGTGTTTCATTACTTTTCATTTTATTAAAATGTCCAGCAAGGGCAATGCTAAAATTGATGGGATACCCGGAAAGCACTACTTTCAGAATAATTACAGGCTGTTCTGTTCCCGAGATATTGACTCAGTGAATTTGTACTTGTTCTTGTTGTAGCCCAATTTAAGAGTTGACTGACATCTGTAATTGCTATTATCGGACTAGAACCAGACAGGCACCTGGGAACCTCAGATATTTTCTGAAGAACAAACTAGAAATGTGTTCTACATAGTCAAGTACAAGTTGGAATCGGAGTGTACGTGTTGTCAGTCAGTCCAATAATCATAAAGTGTACAGCAATCGTAAAGATCACTTACATCGATCTAATTTATGAATCACGAAAAATGTAGCACAGTTTGTGATTTGTCGCTTTCTGCGTAACAATGATAACCTCGTATCATGTCAGGATGAATCGTAACTCGCTAAAGCTTTTATAAGTAAAACTCTAGCGCTGTAGGTAAAGTGAAGTACTTGCATCGTACAACCTAGCCTATTCGCATCAACATTGAACGGTTTGCTGGCACGGCGCCTGATCATTTTGCAATTGAATTCAAATTACGAATAGATTTTTGTGGCAAAGTGATTTCACCGGAGCCCACGTACGAGATGCCACAGATGTCCAATCGATTGTCTTGCACCTGCCTAAACTTTCCTGAATCAATGTTCCATTGTGTAGATTGCCGTAATCATTGGCATTCATTGCAAAACCACAAAAACAGTTCTCAATTTCAGCTTTACATTAAACTGTAAAGCAGCCGAGCTCATGTCGAAGTCCAAATCAAGTGAAGGCAACTTCAGTAAGTAAGTACAGTAAGGTAATCTGGGCCTTGAGCCGTACCAGTGGAATGTGGAAGCAATAGAAACGCAAATCCTCGTTTCGTGATTTGTCTCAAGCTCTTATCGTCTAGACTGCGTGACAGGTCAAAATCCAGTTCCGTCTTCCGGTCTCTACATCCGCGATCCAGTCCGTCTAAATCTAAATCAAATTCAGGAATTTGTCTGGCACATACAAACATGCATCGACAGCTACAGAATTGTCAACTTGAGGTTATCTCACAATTGTTTTTCGCCAACGACCAATGTCAGTCACGTCCTGAAGTGGTTGTATTGTCAACTCGTTTTGTATTGATGAACTGACTGCTTTTCTGCTGTTAGGCACAAAAATTGGCTGTGAATACGCACTCAAGTTTTTAATCAGCAATCAAAGTCAAGATAGTACGAAGGCCCTTTTCGAGTAGGTCGAACAAACTGCTGACAAGCAGTCACTGTCCACTGCCTGGCCGGTACTTCCTCGTAATCAGATTGCAAATTATTTAAGTTCACATCAATCGTGGGTGCCGGCTGCCAGCATCCAAGCTTCCAAGCGAAACCGGGACCGGAAACACGTGAATCAAACCGTTCGACGAATTCGAGACGACATGGCCCCAACGATGTCCGAGGCAGATGTGGCTGCCAAAATTGTTGAAGTATGTCGGAATTCTTGCTATTTGCCACTTAATTCAGAAAGTCCGTCATAATTTTGTTCTTCGCCTCTGCTCACTGTGTTTGTGTTCGTGTAACAGCTCCGAGCGAAGGTGACGACAACAGGTGTACCAGACCTATATTTTCAGAGCGACGGGTATTTGGTCAGCTGGCTTGAAGGTGATAAAAAACGTCAGTGCATCGCCATGCAGTCAGATCAAGTGAAACTCATTTGCTTTGCTTTCAGAGAAGAAATTTAAAGTGGAGAAGGCCGAGGCCGGGATCAGAAAGACACTGGCTTGGAGGGCCGAGAACAAAATCGACAGAATTCTGAGCGAGACGTTTGACTCGTCGTGGTTACCGACTGAGCAGGAAATCGTTGGGCATGATGTCGAAAACAGGCCAGGTAAAATTGTGAAAAATAAAAATACTGCCAATGCCAAAGTCAAAAGTGCCAGGATGAACTAAACGACTGTATGATTATAAAACGCTTCGTATTACTTTGCTTTGCACAGTTTTCGTGCTTCATCCCAAGGAGCAAGTGCTGGAGGAGAAGGAGCTGGAGGCCGCCCTCAAGAAGGCTGCGAAGGACAAGGCGAGCACGATCCGATACACGTTTTCGCTTCTGGAAACAATTCGAATCGCCATTGCAAAGGCTGCGGAGGAGCATCCGGCAGTGCTCGGCAAGCAGGCACTGGTCAAGTCGGTGACGGTGATATTTGACTGCAAGTCGGTCAAGATTACGGAGTACACGAGCTATGCGAAATTGCGTACGTCAATCTTCAACCATTGCTTTCCAAACTTTTCCTAGAACGATTCCTGTGTATCTGAATTCTGTTTCCAGTATTTCCGCTTTGCAAGGAACTTCTCAACGTCGTAGAGGACCATTACCCGGGATTTCTGCATCAGTGCTACGTTATTAATGGTAAGCTGAAGACTAGTCAAATGCATCGTAAAATTCACTGAAAACTGATCGTGACCTATTTTTTCTCTAAGCTCCGAAAAAACTGTTCAGACTACTGATTACGATGCTCAAACCGGTGGCCAATTCTTCGGTGTTGGACCACATCAAGGTTTTCGGGCGGAAGCAAGAGAAATGGGGACCGGTGCTGGCGCAGGTCGTGCCGAAGGATCAGCTGCTCGTACGCTATGGCGGGTCAAACGAGTACAAGATCGGTTCGGGAACAAACCTGTGACTCTGAGTACGACACAAGACATTCGAGACAAAAGAAAAGACGAGTTTTACAACAGCCTGTAACATACAACAGTCTATATATTATTAATCTGAATAATAAACCAAGATTTGTTACATCGTAAGAAGAGTAAGAGTAAGAAACAAAAAATGGAGAACGAGAAAGAGTGGCAAAGGGCAACTGAGAAAGAGATCGCCAAAAGATTAAAATACTAAACTCTAAACTAATTTACCAAAAGTTCGGAAATCTTAACTAAGACTAAGATAAAGATTTGGTAAATTAGGCAATTAAATAACACTAATCTGAGTCTGAGCGAACTGAAGAAGTGCTGCTGGATTACGGTGCTGAGAACAAATCGGTGGGTTTTGAACTTCCGCGCGGATTGCGCTTGCGCCTTCCACGTCGTGCATGCACACGCGCCCTTCATTTGCATCGGCTGCAGGATGACGTCGATGTCGAAGAACTCGAAGTCGATCCGGAACTTCCGGAAGGAGGCGGCGATGGCGAAGATTCTGATGTTGTTCTTGGGATTGGAGTCGCCGTCGCCGTGGGCGTGACCATTGCAGTTGGCGCTGTTGTCGAAGGCTGCTGCTGCAGCTGCTCGCCTTCGCCAGAAGAGGAAGTCAACATCTGCCTTCCGTCGCCCAATTCTTCTGTCCTGATGTGCTCGTGCAAGGATTCAGTTGCCATAGTCCGCGTCCTCGGTGATGGCGTTTCTGTTGCTGTTCCAGTCGGCGTCATCGTTGCAGTCCGCCCTGACAAGCAGTTTAGTGAATGCTCGCTGAGGCTGCTCTCCGTCTCTGCGGCAAACTCTTCCTTTCGGTCAAACCAGTTCTTGAGCATGAACATATGCCACGCAGAGAACGTTCGGCGAAAGGTGTCACAAGAGTACTGCAGGACGTCGCGGTCCGTCCCGTGCAGCACAAACATGATCATCGGATTCCGTACGGAGGAAGGAGTCGGCAGATCCTCGTACATCACCTCGCACTCCAGGCGCCATGTAACTTTTCCAATTTCACGATTCTCTTCCAGCGACTTGGAGAAAGCTGTGATTTCCCGTTCCAGGTCCCACGGATGCGAGAATTTGATCTGTGCGAGGCGGCTGGTTGTTCGTAGTTTTGTTCGCGTCGAGACCGCCTGCCCGAAGTAGCCTTTGCAGTCGATGAGGCCATAGTAAAGGTTGTAGCCGACGGGGAAGGCGGGATCGGGCTCGTCGATCTCGTACCGCCCGTAAGTCTCGCCACGCCCAATCATCTGCTGAATCAACGGACTCTCCACCGTGTCCATCGAGAACGCAAAGTCCCAAATACTGCGTATGAAGTGTACTGCGAACGTTGACCAGAGTCTACAAGATTGGAGTCTGACTTGGGTCGGCACTGCTCGGGAATCGACGCGTCGCATGTGTGCCTCGAATGCTTCGTAGAACTCAGGCTCCATCCTGAAGTGGGCGTACTTCATGAAGTCGTCGGGGATGGGCGGTGAAATGTTGAGGACGGTCAACCGCTGCTTGAATCGGGCGGTCATCGCCGTGCGTATTGACTCGACCGGAATGACAGGGACAGGAGGAGTCGCTGTGGGGAAAGATGGCTGGTTATGGTTTGGCGGTGGCGGCACGAAACGTTCGGGCGACCCTTCTGGAGTAAACAGGCTCCTGAAGCAGCAGTCGACGTCGTCTTGTCGGTCTACTCCAATGCTTCTGCTTTTTCTCAGCAGCCGGTTGATGATGATAGCCGCATCGATGCACTTTCGCTGAAACGAGCGGAAGACGGGAATCGGAATGGTCGAGCCGACATTGAACGTGAGTTCGAACGGGTCCTGAACCGAGATTGTGCGTCCAACTCGGAATCGTCGCCCGGTCAGCCGCACTTCACGTCTGTACTCCTTCAAATGCACGCCGGCGGTGGGGCCTTGCTGGTAGAAGGTCTTGTGGCTCAGAAACTGTGCCGTCCACGTCGCGATGACTCGCGCTGAGAGCAGTTTGTTGCCGTACATCACGAAGAACTCCCGCATCATCTCCAGAAGCGAGAAGCCCGCGTTCCGTGAGTAAATGAATTCTGACCGGATCGTGGCAGCGATTCCGTTGCACAGTTCTTCGTTGTCACAGAACTCAATGAGCCAGTTGAGGCGCGTCGTATCGATGTACTTCTCGCAAAAGAACTGAATCGTAGCGAGGGAAGGAAGCACGCGCTGCTTGGTGAGCATGACGACGACGAGGATCGAGAGCACGTAGTCCTTGATCTTGGAGAAGGCGATGAGGCCGTGAGAGTCCGCCCAAAATTGAATGTAACAGAGAAGCTGGCGGACTCGCGGGTTGAGCTTCATGTAAAACTCGAGCAGCTTGAAGTCTTGGCGTCGCGTCACCTGTGGCCTCGAAATGCAGCAGGCGAGCATTAGTTTGTGCTTCGGGGCGGCCGTGTGCACGAAGCGAAGGTGGGACATGTAGCCGTCCAGCTGCATCTTGATATTCTTTATGAATCGACCCTTCGGAGGCTCGCCTCGCATTCTGCCGTGCAGCAAGTTGAAAATGTCGCGAGTGATCCGTGAACTCTCACGGGCTTCGAGTCCCTGCCGGTCTTTCTTGTCGTTGATGGACAGATCACCGTAGTCTATTTCTAAATTAAAAATCTTTATTGATTACTTTTTCAAAGGTTCGGTAGGAGTGTGAATTCGAAATTCGAAACTTTTATTCTTACCGTTCAAACCATGCACGTGAATCTCGACAAGATTGCTCTTTCCGGCGACGATTGTGTCAAACATATCCAACCGACAATTTGGGAACCTCGCCCGGAGAATGGATTCCAGGTCCTTTATCACGACTTCCTTGATATTCTGCAAGTCTTCCAGGCTCAACGAGACGTCCTTGTAAAACCCTTGCATTTCGGCCTCCAACTGCTCTTTGTTGCTGGAGATTGCCGTCGTTGTAGTAGTAAATTCTGAACTCTGCGTTTGCGGAGATGTGGACGTGGACGGCTCCTGCTTAACTGATGCGAATACGGGCTCCGGCATGCAAATCCCAATCAGCTTAGGCTTCTTTCTTTCAGTCGATGCCCGGAATGCTGGCCAGGCCTCCGAAGAAGCACTGCTTGACTGACTGCTGTTTCTGCGCTTGCGGTACATCTTTCTAGCTCCCTCATTTCTCTTCTCGATCTCTGCCCACACTCCTTGACCACCAATTTGGCTTTGGGGTTCGTACGAGTTCGGAGTTTGCTGCATCTGCTCAGCGCCAGCGTCCATGTTCGGCGATACTGGTTCGGTTTTTATTGAGACTACTGGGCTTATTGAATATGCCGGGCTGGTTGGCGCTGGCCGCGGCGGCGGGGCTGTCCTGTGGACCGCGTAGATACTCGGCAATATTCTACTAAGCTCCTGGCACAGAGCTTTCTTTTGAGAATCCTCTGATGCGGTTATCTCTTGCAGTGCTCGCTTCGCAGCGCAATCCTTTGAGAAGAGGAAGCCTGTTTACATTACAAGACGGTGGTCAGGTCATTGCTTCTTGCACACAAATTAGCGAGTCAGACAGTAAAATGTGGTGAATTTACATGAATCTTCTAGACGTTTAATCCTTTCAGGTGGTGGAGGCGGTACTGCCGTGGCTGCGCGCGCCTTTTCCTGAGCCTTCGTGAAGGCGTGATCCGGCAATAAGTTGGTCCCTGAATAAACAAAACACAAATTGCTGCATAGATGATTTATCGTATCTTAAATATTCAAGCTGCTGATCAACTTACAATCCAGGAGCCGAAGGTCAGTCAACTTCTGCACACTGTCAATTTTCCATGACTTGTTTCTGGCTAGATTGCCTAACGCGTAGTCTGCGCTGTCACTGTTATATTCAAATTACGTTCAAGTCAGCGAAAGCAAGTTAGTGGACATAATGAAGGAAGCACGATTCGGATTGTGACTAACCTCAGCTCGTACTCGACCACGTACACGGAGCGATCATCGTCAAGAAGGTAAATGCAGACTTCCACCAGAGTCCCATACGAGAGAAGAGTGGCCACCACGTCACAGACTGAGAACTGAATCCCGACTGGCTTCGAAATGATGACGAGACACTTTGGGTTTTGCTGCGCAACCCATTCGTCAACCTTCGTCTCGACGTTGGCCTGGTGTTCCGGTGAAACGAGATGAATTGTCCAGTCGACATACTCCTGGATTTTGAGATCGCACTCGTCGCAGTAGAACTTCATCGTTCCAATTCCACTTCCACGGAATCTGTAAAGAGGAAATTAAATTAGTCTAAGCAACCTGCCACCAAAAAGAGCTTAGCAGGATCTGAAATGACTCCAGCTCACCTTCTTCAGTTTAGTTTTGTGCCTCCTCCGAGTTTGGATTTAAAATCACACAACCCAATTAACCCTCAACTAATTCACAGACAATTCTTTATCTTCTCCGATCCGCATCGTATGACATACTGGCTTCAACAGAGTCTGCAATCAAGAATGAGCAACGATCAATCAGCACATCACTCAGAGCCTGGAATTAGCATAATGAAATTAGCTGCCTACCTGCAAGCTAATACTCAAATTAATTGACAGATCTTACTCTCGTCGACTCGTGTCGTATTCATGCAATATGCAAGTTTCCGCTGTCCGCTGCCTTCACTAGGATCGTGATTCGTGACTTGATCTTCCGTTTCTTCGGCCGCGACCTTTGACTTGTCATTGACCTTCTCCGATAACTCCTTCGCGTCGACCTTGGAGCCCAAATCAAAACTTTTTACTTGATGAAAGAACCCGAAAAATAGATCTCAGCTATTTTACTTACACTTTTCTGGAGCCGGGCGGCTGGAGACTAATCCAGAATACCGAAACAGCAACACGTATGTTAAAAGTAACTGGAAGAAGACTTAATTCTGAAGATAAGGATACATCAATACCTAACAAGGTCAGCAATAGAAAGAGAAGATGGGATTGTGAGTGATCTCCATTCATTCTGCATTCTCCCTCATTTCTCAATTTCACTCTTGCTCCTGTGATTCTTGTGCCTGGATAGAAGACTTTCGCTCTTCAGCTTTCCCTGCCGTTGACGGCTTTAAAAATGCAAGCACGTAAAACGTATGGAAAGGGAGTTCAGGCACCCGTGGGCAATGAACTCTTGGGACGGAACTTCTAAATGCAAGCGAAAACATATGAACACAACTATTTGACTGATCCGAATTGAGTTCTAACAAGGAATTAGAATTACTGACTACAATTTATTTTTAAGTGAGTGGTGAGGTTTGAATAACAAAACTGTCAAGAAAGACAAATCGTCGTCGTCTTCATCAGCATTCTTGCCTTTCAACATGAAATTCTGAAGAGTACTGACAATGACAATGCTGAGTCAATGAGTCTTGATTTGTATTCGTTATCGCTATAGACTCTCGTCGCGTACATTTTTTTTATTCAAATAAGTCGTATTTTTGTTTAGTATTTATTGGTCGCTGACTCCTTCACGCTATGCTATACTAATACTATGACCAGCACAATCACAACTCCGACGGACACCGCGATTCCAGTGAGGATTTTGCAGCGCCTCGCCCGCTTCTTGGACTTCCGGGCCGCTGTCAGCTGCGTCTCCGCATTTTGAATGTAGTCCTGCGTGCTCTTCACCTGAGATTCGATCCGGTCAATCGTCTCGCCCTGCGCCTCGACGAGTGACCCCAGCTGGATGAACATTTCGTGCAGCTCCGTGACGGCAGTCTCCAGCTCCAGAATGAATTTCCGGCGTGAGTCGAGCTGATCCAGCTGGTCTTTCGCTAATTGAGCGTCCATGAGCAACTGCGGCGTGGTAAAAGCTGGCTCCTGAGTGACCCGGCAATTTATGGGCTAACTGGTTAATTTATACTGACTTACCCCATCCGTGAAAATGGACCAATCTCCCTTCTCGATCAAGTCCTCGACTTCTTCTGCCGTGCGTGACGATTCGGCTGTTAAAATGTATAAAATCAGCACAATGATTTGAATGAGTCATTGTCATTGCAGAACTCACTGATAGACAGCCGGTTCTGAATAACACTCAAGTACTTGGCCCGCGAATCGGCTGACTCAATATTAAATGTATTAAGTGTTTCCCGGAAATCGGAGACCATCACCAAGTACTGCGTGCGCCGGATGCGGAGTTCGTTGGGAATGGTGACCACTTTGCCATGCGGCGCAGGCGAGAGGCGAGCCTCTTCCTTCTGGATCAGGTGTTTCATCTCCTGCAAGTTCTTGTTGACTGTTCTGGAATTTGATTTCAGTCTGCTTATCAGCGTTTCGGCGTCCTGTTTCCGTCGCTCATCTTTGAATACTGAATTCACCAAATCTGTGCTTTTGGCGTTGATGAGCTTTCCATCGGTTTTGATGCTTTCGATAATTTGACGCGTGGTTGCAACCTTAACGTTGTTGGACCGAAAAAATGGTAAAGATCCCAGGCGAGCATCAAAATACGAGCACAAGGACGAGTGTTGCCTTACCAGGGTTAGGAAATGGGACAGATCACTTCCGCCATCTTCGCTCCGCAGCGCATTCGAGTTGTCGTCTTTTTCTTTACTGAGCAGCTTCTTCAGTTGTTTCAGGCTTTGTTTCTTTCCTGTTTGCTTCCCGTCGCCGCTTCCGTCGCTGCCCCCTCGTTTATTCGACTTGGACTTTTTGAGATCGTCCTGGCGAATGTCGGCCAGCTCCACTTCCTGTCCATAACACAGAAATGGCACACCGTTAAGCCAGACAAATAAACGCTTTAAGGACTGATGTAATGATAATTGCTTGCCGTGTGCAACTAGAAATGAAATCTTAAGTAAGATTGTTACGAACTTGAACGATTTATACGACCTGTGACTTAAGCGGCAGGAGACAGTTGCGACCCGGGTATATTGCATGCATGTGTGCATATAACACAATACCAGTCATGAATGGCATTTCATTTTATAATTTGCAAGAACAAAAAGGCTCGCGACAATCTCTATCCGTCGCTTAACACCCACCGCATTTAGCTTCATGTAATCTCATTCGTCCCCTCCGTGATCCCTTTGTCGACCCTCGCCACCGTTTCATACTTTGTGTGGTAAAGTGTCATACTTTACCTTCCGCTGAACGGCTGAAAAGCAACCCCAACCTTACTTTTGACCCCGAAAATATACTCTGAAATTTTCAATCGAATCCGATCAACAGTTCCCGAGATAACGCGGACACAGGTTGACGGATGTCTGGACTATGGCAAAACCATTATAATTGCAAGCACTTATAATAAGGACAGAAATCAGTGATTTATAATATTCTGGAAGATCTTACGCGAAGGAATTCATTGGTTCGATCTTTGACTCCAGCGGGCATCTCGCGTTTTCTTCTAGGCCACTGGAACAACTGAAACTCACGCGATTACGCCAGCTGCTGCTGGATACTTGAGCAATACAAAGTGTGTGGTGTGAGTAACTGATATGGATACTGATTCCGATGCTAATTCCACATCACAGCATCACGAGAGCTGAAAAGATAAGAGAATGAGGTCCAGTGCGTTAAAATTCACCCTGAGTTTACCCAAGTGTGAATTGCTAATTGGCGCAACTGAATTGCGAATTAGATTAATGTTCCATACCATTTATATACGCTTAGCTTTGGCGGACGAGGTGATGATGATGAAGAGGAAGCAAGGTTGTGTGATCAGGAATCGAGCCAGCCAGTCCCAGATACGTGCTAAATAATAAAATACTCGCAATTCGCATATAACAACCACACCGGTCGAGCCTGCGAGCTGCAGATACTGAAACAGCAAACCCAGGTGATCTGTCGGTAAACACATCCAATTTAGTACTAAATGATAATATCCTACAATCCAACCTATTCAACCTGAATTACTCACGGTACAAGCAGTAAAGTAGGAGAGAGTAGCGTAGAGCCAAATTTTGCTTATTCAGCGTCAGCAGCCAGCTTTAGTGATGAACTAGACGTCGCAGTCATTACTTTGCTTCACTCCCACAACCTGAACCAAACCAGACGGTAATCACATTCACGCTTATTACTGACTTGTTTGTGCTAAATCCCTGTGTGAATCTGTTGACTACATGTGCTCATGGTTCGTGTACACGAGGATTAGTCATCATCACCTGTGCACTGAACGGCGGCCCGGGCGGTCAAGGCAACGGGCCACATGCACATTCATCATTTACCATCTCATATTCTGTGGTACCGGTACCCTTGCGCTAATGCTGCTATGCTATGTTATGTTGGCACAAAGATGACGATGATGATGACTCACTTTGTTGATGTTGACATTTCAGCCCCAAGCAAGCCAAGAAGAGAAGACAGCAAAATTGATAAAATGAGACTCGTGCTTATTACTCATGAACAAACTGCCATTTGTAGATTTGTCAGTGAAATGACTGCATGAGTCATTGACCAATTTATTTCTGTATTCAGACATCGAAAAATTGCTAGAATTTTGAGCATTATGAGCTCGCGGTTTGATACTCGCACCTCTGAACTCGAACAAAGTCGTTTGTCGCCTCCACATCGGATCCAGTCAGCGTAAAGCGAGTCCTCATCTTATCGCCACTGAACTCCCGAACGACTCGCATCTCATTTCCATTATGAATCTGCAGCTGGGTCATAACGTTACCGTCGACGGTGATTGTGCTCTGCAATCAATAAAGAATCGAGGCGTCTCGAAGAATTGCGAATGGCAGCATTGTTTTACCTTCGCCATGGATCCATCGAATGACTCGTGGTCGTACTGCTCTCCCAGCTTGAATACTTGGCCCAGGGACAGCTCGTTGATCTGCATGACTTGGATCCAGTGTCCCGTCGTGGCCCGGAGCCACTCGAGGACGAGGCGTGCATTTGGTGGAGCGTTCGCGCGGAGAGCAGCCATGTACTCGGCGATCCCACTCTCGCTCACCTTCAGCCACTTGCCAATGATCGCGTCGGAGCCAGTCATTTTCGGGTACAGCCAAAGAAGAATGCCTGAACAATAACGAATTCAAGGAACTGACTGCCCGATTAATTTACAGAATTGATTTTCCTCTGCGGTTTCATGCTTGAAGAAGAGCTCGACCGTTTTAAGTTAAGTTTGCGGTCGCCTCAACCAGTAATTAAAATGCCAATAATAAGAGTGACAACGACGAATCTCAAGAATAATAACGTATTTTATTGTCACGTGAAACATAATTATAATTAACACAAGATAAGAAATTGAAATTACTTCTTGCTCAATCTTGACGCTGTCATTTCGCCTGCCCCTCCGCCACCGTCGCCGCTATCAAAAGACCTGCGCGTCTTTTCCCTCTTCGACGGCAGGTGG
Organism: Mesaphorura yosii; assembly: GCA_009869945.1. Lineage (NCBI taxonomy): Eukaryota > Metazoa > Arthropoda > Collembola > Poduromorpha > Tullbergiidae > Mesaphorura > Mesaphorura yosii. Next base: position 53,411 of record WIXG01000299.1, on the reverse strand, counting down.
ACGAAGGAGTCTTGCCATGGACGATCCTCGTCTTTTGCTGGAGGAGTGTCGGAGCCTGCACGCGCGTCTTCGTCTGCGTCGTCAACTTCCATCGGCCGCTCGTCCTCCGAGCCCGATTCGGTGCTGGCCGCTCCGCTTCCGCTGTCTGAGCCGGAGCCAGAGCCAGAGAACGAGCCTGATCTCGAGCCGCCAGACGCACTCGATGAGGAGTAGTTGACATTCTTCTTATCAGCAACAGCCGCGACGAGTTGCCTGCTCACTGATTTCCCTGCTGCTGACGCTGAAGTTGCCGTCGTCGGTTTTTGACTGGAGCCCGCGCTCGCGTGCATCTCCGCCGCCTTCCGGGCATCGAGCATCTGCTGTCTCATTTTCATCTCCTCTCGCTTGAGATGCGCTTCCTTTGCCCGTTCCATTTCGAACGCCCGTCTTCTTATCATTTCCTGCTCGTATCGCATCCGCGCGGCCGCCGCAGCCTCCTGCTCCTGACGCACTCTTCTCGCGTTCTCTTCTCGCTGCCGCATTTGTTCCTCGTACTCCTGCTTCTGGCGTTTGTGTTCCTCGACCTCTGCCGCCATCTTTGCATCCAGCTCGTGGTCGTATGTCGAGTTGAGCAGAAGACCCATGACACCGCCTCGATCCTGCTTCGATTGCAGGGCGACACGTTCTTGCTCGAGCAGGTCGTCAATCTTCATAAACTGTCGCACCCGCTCTTGGTCAATCTCGCCACGCCGCAGTTTCTCCCAACTGAAGTGTTTACTGCAAATTTTCTTGAGATTTCGGCAGAATCGGCCGCCAGGCTTGACTTCGTTGTCGGCTGGACATCCACAAATGGCCGTATCGCTGATTTTTGGCTCCTTCGTGTGCTCGTTGCAGAGCACTCGCAGCCGCTTACAGTAAGTCTTGTTTTGTTGGTTGAAGAAGTCGCAGAAGATCGGTGTGCCTTCGACGCTCGTCGCAAACTTTGAGCCGAAAGACATCTGACTCTCGTATTTGTGGTAGCACTTTTCCATGTGCTTGACTGAGTCTCGACTCGGTACGTCACGCCCACAACTCACGCATGTCACGGTGCCCTCTTCTTCGTCCTCCTCCTCTTCGTGCTCGGGGTCGTATTGCAGCCTCTCCACTTTTGCAATGTGCTCGTCGAGTTTATCGCGCTTCAGCTGCAGGTCTTTGATCATTTGGTACGTGGCGTCGTATTTCCGCTTGATTTCGGTCAGATCGCGGTCGTTGTGTTCTTCGGCGACGGATTTCACTGACCATTCTTGAATACGCGACGGCAGAATGAGCTGCATGCGGGTGGCAGCAAGAATGAGCCCACACTCGTCGCTGCAGTACTTCGAGCTGGGGCGCGCAGCTTTTCTGCATTTTGGCTGATAGCACTGTCTGAGCCCTTTCAGCTCCGCACCGAACCCGGCATCATCTTTGGACGGTCGACCCCGGCGAGTTGAGCGAGGTGGCGGTGGAACGAACGGAGGCTCTTCTGCTACTTCGTTCCGGGGTGTCAGCCTTTTGCTGTGGCTGTGACTGCTGCTGTAAGGCTGGTATTCGTCGTCTCGGTCCACCTCCGCTTTCTTCTCCGCCGTCTTCCATGGGCGTCCCGGACCCCTTTTTGTACTGCTTCCGCTCTTGGCTGCTGCTGCGGGGTCGCGCTCACGAGGTTCTCGTTCTTGCCTGACCGTTTCCTTCTCCTTGTGAGCTGGGGCATGGGATGCACTCGAGCCCTTGGGTTTCTTGTACTCGATTTTCAGCCCCGGATTCTCCTTTCGGCATTGAGAGCAGTAGTAATGCTTAACCTGCCTCGATTGCACTTCGTTTATATTGACGCAGTGTCCGTGAAACCATTCTTCGCAGTTGTCGCATGCTATCATGAAACTAGTCGAATCAGTTGATCGGCAAATGCAGTACACTTCAGACTCCTTGAGGATAGACGCGATCTTGGATTGTCGCTCAGGGAGTTCGAATTGCTTCGCGATGTCTTTCTTGGAGCCGGACATTTTTGCGAAGAGAATATGCAGGAGTTTGTATCTATTAAGAATACAGAAACTGAGTGTCGACGCGACACGATGATAAATTAACAATTACAATCAGTTTATCATACCTCTTATGCTCCAGACAGGAAGCTGATCAACCAGAACACGTCGTCAAAAGTTCAGTGAAATGGTGACGTCGACATGTGCATCTTGACCAGGAATAAGACACAACTGGAGTGGCAGAGCGGAGACCAAAGAAATTCCAGAAGCGTGAAATTAAAACCCCAAATTCATAATTAATTAGTGTGAAACTAAGTTGTGAATCAAATATGAATCTCAACCAGTATTTAGTCTTACGTCTTACCCTTAAATTAGCTTGGAGACTTAGCAGTTTTAATTTGATTAAGGAAGCAATTGAAGCACTCAATTACTATAATTATTATTATATTTTGTATCTCCGGTCATGGGATTGTAAATCAATGAATTAAAAAAGTTGTAATTGGAAGCGAGCTTTTCTGTGTACTGTCGTGTTCGACGTGAGCTTCTTTCCGTTTAAAACATGCAAGGAAAAGTAACAAATGCCATGAGTTCGTTTCAGATTCGTTGACTTCGACTGTATACGTTTTCGAGTTCGTCAGACTTCTTTCAAGTTTTTTTATCAAAAGAACCCTGAATGTAACTTTTTATTGCAAAATGATGGTTATGTATGTCAGCGTAACCAATAAATAACAGGGAAATACAACAGTGACAGTGAATTACATTTAAATGCTTTGACCAATACCAACCGTATTCTTCTTAATTAAGCCTCGGCTTCTTCTCCAGCGGAGGTTTCATCCTCTGCTGCTGCTGCAATCCTGAGGAATTGACCACAGGAGGCAAACTCGCTGCTCCAGAGTCACCTGGTGCATTCCCGCCAGACTGCGGCTTGCTGGAATCATTTTCCTTCTCCGTCTTGATCACCATCGTCTCATCTGTTGATCAGGCCAGAGGCAGAACAGGTCAGAACGAGATTAGAATTACAGCTTCGACAATTTCGTGGACAATGCAAAAGAAAACTAGGAACCTACCGCCGTTATTCGACGTCGTGGATGCTGGCTTGCTTATCAGCGCATCGGACTGCTGGATTGCAAGCTGCTGCACCGCTCGCAGTGGCAGCGGAAACTTCTTTGAAATCTCACTCAGCAGCATGTCGACCCGCTGTCGCTGGAATGCGGAGCTCGTTTCGTCTTTCTTCTCGGACCTTTTACTCCGATCTTCGTTGTCCTTAAAATCCCACCAGTACCCTTTGGAAGGATGGTAACGGGTGTAGGAGAGGCATTCGTCAAATGCGGACTGAAGATGGTTGATGCTATTCAACTGCAAAAATGAACCATTTGCTGGGTAGGGTCGTAGTCATAATTACTTTCCTCAGGTTCGCATTAGGACTGACCAATCTAGAATTGACCACCGCCCCCAAATCAGGAGCCATATAAACTCGCCCTGCGATAATGTAGTAATCGGCGAGTGCAGTGGCTTGGGTTGGCGAGTGCCGGTGCTGCTTTCGGACTATGTACAAAACTGGCTCCTGAACATGAAGCAGAATGTACTCGAGGCCAGTCATATTCCTGCACCAAAATTACAGAAAATACAGACCAATAAAACTTGAAATTGCAGAAAATTACGGCACAATCAATCAAACCTTCATTGCTTACACAAGTTGGTCAGGACTCAGCCGTTGCATTTTGACAATCTCATTGTTGCAGGTACGATCGTAAAAGATATTGCTCCGCTCTGAGAAGTAGTCGAGCACATTGCCGGGGTTGAGAACCGGGATCCAGGCGGTGTCGTGCCAGGAGATGCCGAGAAGGCTCTCTGCAACCCAAATCATTAAATTATTAAATAATCACTGATTTTAACAACTGAAAGCGCCGGATCCGCATGAAAGCAAAGCGCGAGAAATTCTTACCTTTATTCATCGGGAGGGGGGTTTCCGGGTGGCTGCCGATGAAATCCACAGTGATCTGATGCTATTCACTGAATAATGATAAATTATCCCAGACAGATTTAACTCGTCGGGTTTTCGTCTCGTTTCACGCAGGCTTCAAGTTTCCTACCAAACCGAGACACAGGGTTTCCCTTTCTTATAATGCTTCGTATATTTTGTGAATAAAACCTTTTAGCTTTCGGCATGAAACCTTGCAAGTGCAGTTGCCAACCAGCCAGCAGCAAAGCTTGTCTTCCTTCCCTGCTGTTTGCTTTGAACTTTTCTAATCTTCATTTACAAAGCAGAGCAGATGAGTCAGATGACGAACACGAAATCGAAGAAACACGACCACTCGACGACGACGACCACGTAAAGTAAAAAGGATTAACTTCAAGCTGGAAATCCATCTCAAGAACTCCCATCGAATTTAATTGCACTGTGCCACCATTCAGCATTCATTATGTTGCTGATTACGATTACAACGCTTTGATCTTGACTTATGTCAGCGAATCCACGAAACAATCAAGGGTAGGTGATTTAAATCATGAGGATAAAAAACAACGATGCCTAATTTATTTAATTAATTCACTGCACTGCTCGGTTGAAATAGCAGAAGCCTGTGGATTGGTGGCGTGGCGACTGGGTACTGACTGGCACTTGAACTTATCGACATGGAGGCCGAGAATCCACCACCACCAGCCTCGGGTCCATCGTCCTCCTCATCGAGTCCTGACTCTGCCTCCGAGCTCGCTTCCGCTGCAGGCACCACCAAGAGCAGCAGCGCCCCCTCCAGCACTGCAGGCACTCCTGGCCCTGGCGGAGCAGCAGCCGCAGCCGGTGCGCTGATAGACCCCATCGCATTCTTGCACGTAAAATGGGACCCCGTCGACCCTGACAAGGAGTACCCGACCGAGACTGCGGTACGCCGAATCAACGTCGAGATGAATGACTGCATGCGTGATCCCGTCGACGGCATCTACTTGGCCCTGGACGACTCCATTACAACGGTCATGCACGCACTCGTCATTGGTCCACGTGAAACTCCGTACGAGAAAGGTTTCTTCTACTTTTTTATCCGCATTCCATCAAACTACCCGTGGGAGCCTCCTCGAGTGAGGCTTATGACGACGGGGAACGGGAAGGTGCGCTTCAATCCGAATCTGTACAACTCTGGCAAGGTGTGCCTGTCCATTCTGGGCACGTGGCCTGGCCCTTCGTGGACCGCAGCGCTTTCGGTCAAGAGCGTGCTCCTCTCGATCCAGTCCATCATGAACCGGTCGCCATTCTTCAATGAACCCGCATACGAAGGGCAGGAGGGCTCCGCGATTTACCAGTCCATGAGCGAAGAGTACACGGACAATATTCGTTTCGAGACGCTGCGCGTGGCGGTGCTTGGCATGATGGAGACGCCAAGCAGGTATGCGGACGCGGTCAACATGCCTCAGCTGCTGAAGGAGAAGATGAGGAGTATATTCAAGGAAAATGTAGACTTTTATATGAAGGTGATTAACGATAATCTCAAATCGGAGAAACTCAACTACAGAAGTTTGCAGATCAAGTTTGCGAAATTGATTGAACACGAGCTTGGTGTAGTTCCAGCAGCAGTCGCGCCTGCGCCCCCGCCTGGTTCAACATCGGCGGGCGGCCCGTCGAGCTCGAAATCGGTGACCAACGGCACAAGCGCCAGCAGTACGTCAGCGCCTGCCACGACCAAACCCAAAGCCAAAGGCAGTACCAAGAAAGTTTAATACTTAAACTTATTTAATGTAGATTAAGTAATTGAGCTCTTTTTCTAATTATTATTTATAACGCTAACCACGCATCTTCATTAATAATTATTATTATTACGTCAGTTAAGTTGATTACGTTCGACTTTAACGTGTTTCAGTGTTTCCGTACTCAGTGTAGCAGTTTCTTCGTAATATTATTAAAAATCAATATTTATTATTGTTAAAGGTTGTGACTCGAGAGTCGATGGACGGTCGAATCTTTTGTTCATTAGCAATTATTTTCCATTTATTAATAAATTTACCTTTACCACCTTTTTGCAGTTTACAACTTAAATCTCATGTTGAATTACAACATTATTATGCTAAATGCTAAATCCTATTTGTACTGAACTATAAATAAACGTAAAATCGTAACAAAGTAGTGGGAAGAAATAGAATTTGAATAAAAATCATGTGAAATGTGAATGTTTATTTAATTCCTACCAATGAGAATTTATTAAATGACTAAATCTACATCTAAGCTACATCACGCATGTCTTCGGATCCCAAGGCAAATACGTTTCGATCGCGTCGAATTCCGACTGCAGCCGCCGAATGTCGTCCACGCGGTGAGGTTGGAGTTCGAGGAGCACTAGTCTGCGCAGGTAGAGCACTTCCTTCTTCCGGTAAGAGTTTGGGGGCCACTGCCTGAAAATGTTATCCGCCTCCTGCAAGGAGCCCAGCACGGAAGAGGCCAGGCGGTCTCTGTATCGCTGCACGTCGTCAGGCTGCGGCTGCTTTGAAGACTGCGACGACGACGGGCCCGACACCGTCGAAGCCGTCGATACGGTCGCGGTCGCTGGCACTGGCAAGGGGCGGGTCGCCTCCTTTCGACGGGGCGGACGTGGACTTGAGCTTGAAGCGGAAGCCGTCGAAGCGCCGCTTGTGCTCGGCCGCCTAAAACTTGACCTCCGTGCGGTGGGCTCAGTCTCAGTCATCTCAGGCTCACGCTGAGGCTCAGGCTGCTGAGGCTCAGGCTTGGGCGCGATCTGCATGACGAAAGTCGCCAACTCCGGCCGGAGGGACTGCTTGCTGCTCGGGTCCAGCATCTGAGTGCTGTGCAGGTCGAGCGGATCGTGCGCCTCCATCCCGAGGAAGAGCTTTGCGTTGAGGATGTTCAGTCTTGCACGGAGATAGCACGTCGAGCCAGTGCCCGAGCAGAGGAAGTGCGACACCGGAACCGGAAGAATTGAGCGGGCCGCCTCGTTGTAGAGGCCCAACGCGTGTTGCACGCAAGCGAGGTTGATTTTGGCCAGAATCATGAAGTAATCCGAGTTGAGACGGGTGGCGAGTTCCAGCGCGTCGTACTGGAAAGGCATCGCCGTCATCGGAGCGCCGATCAGGCAGTAGATTTCTCCCTGAAGGAGCAGGCATCGGATTTTGAGGTCGACGACGGGGATTTTGGCGGCGTCCAGCGTGCGTGAGAGTTCGCGGAGTGTCGCCAGCGCTCCGTCAAAGTCACACTGCAGCATTTTCGTGTACCCCAGCCAATACAAAGACTCGACAGGGTCAAACGCGGCGAGGATGGCCAGCAAATCGTCTTCCAGGGGTTCGCCGGCTAAATACGCGTGGACTGCCCGGAAGAGAGCGTGTTCCTTGTTGAATGCCTCTCCGACGGGGTTCGTCTGAGGACCAAACACACCTGCGCCGTGTTTAAAAAGCCTCCGACCTTCCACAATGTGACCCTCGACCAGGCAGATGCGCCCCAGTGCGCAGAGGGCGGAGCAGAAAGTGCTCGCGGGCCATCCAAAGTCTTCAGAGAGCTCCAGCACGGAATTGCAGACCCTTCGAGCCCACTGGAGTCAAAAATTGCCGGGTAAATCGGGTAAGAAGCCTAAAAGGCGGCTATCCTTAGAGCATAATGCAAAACTTACGTGATACCAGCCGAACGTCATGTAAATCGAAATGAGAGCCTCCATCTGCAGTGCCTCTCCGTTCATCATCTCCGCAGCGTCGACGATCGCTCCGCCCGGCGCAGTCGGCACGCATTTGTAAAGATCCTGGGAATTCAGCAACAGCAATATGCAATAATTAACAAACGAGTATAGAAGGCAGGTGGCATGTAGGAATTTGATCCTTTATGAACTTTACAGTCAGAAGTTCCAGCTGCGTGCTTCCTCCGTTTCTGAGTCTCTCCAACACATTTGCTACAGCACGAACCGTCTGAAGATTGGCAATTCCCTTGCCCGACTCTTTTCCCGCTGACGTGCCTCCGCCCGCACGTGTGCCCGTGCCCGCGCGGAAAGTATCCTTGTACCCGACGCCTTCGAATTGCGACCAAAGATTATGACAGTACTCAAGACACGTTTCGTCCGCCGAACTGTGCCCCGACTGAAATGCCTCTTCCAGGAACATTTTCGCGTCTTTCTTGTATCCCAGGCGGTCGTACAGCATCGCGAAGTTGTAAGACGCGTAAGGAATCGCTTTGCTGAGCTCCGAAGTCGTGGGCTTGATGCGGAGGTCGAACGACGTACGGAGGGCTTCGTGGGCTCGACTGACGTCCTTCAGCTCCAAGCTGCTCATGTAATCCATAAAATGCTGTACGAGGCATAAGAAAGCAAATTACCTTCAGCTCACAGCTGAATTTAGAACCCACAAGGGTTAGAACGTTTTTTTCGCTTACCAATTGTGGAAGCAGGACTTTGGCGCTCGGATTCGTCCTCGCGTGCTCCACAAATGTCGACACTTCTCTTGCCGAGTACTTTCTTTGTTCCAGGCCGTATTCCAAGTCGCGAGTCACCATTTTAATTGTGGATTCGACCAGTTTTCGGCTCCACCATTTTGGGTTCGTGCTCACAGCGCTCTTCGTCTTCCTGAGCCTGATGCCATCGCCTTTGCCATTGCGCTGCTCACCGCCACCGCCGCGGTCACCGTCACCTGACGCAGGCCCGGGCGGCTGATCAACGTCAACGTCCATGGCCGTCGAATCGTTGTAAATGCTACGCTGATGTTGGAGTCTGTCCTCCCCGTCCCCGTCCTCAATCTGCGGTCTGTTCTTCAGTCTTTCCAGCCGCTGCGCAAAATTCGAGTTCAGCGTCGCGCCCAATCCTGCCACACTCCTTTCGATACGGGCTCTGCGCATTTCCTCGAAGGCATCCAGCCCGTGCTTGGGTGTCGTCTCCTTGTTCGGGGTTGGCGCAGCCAGAGTCTGAACGTTAAACGTGAGCGACGAGTCGTAAGGCACCATTTTCTCCATTCGATCGAAGATGAACCCAATCGGCTTCGTGATGGATGCGGGCGTGGAGAGAATCGTTTTGACTTCGACTTCTGCGCCCAAGCCGACCGAACTGGTGCTGGCGGAGGGAAAGACGAGTTTTGACGGAGGAGGAGTTTCCAATTGCGAGACGGACATGTCCGAACCGCTCCCACTTTCGCTTTCACTGACTTCTGTTTCTTCGTCGTCTTCGTCACTGATTTGCGTATCACTCAGCGTCTGCTCCAGCATCGCACACTCGTCGTCCACGCTCTCCGTCTCCATGATCGTCGTCGGTTCACCGTCTTGCTCCATTGTGACCACTTCCTTCGTCGCGATCGCCAGTGACAGTGCGGGCGCGGGCTTCATATCGGCATCAACAACTACGGCTGTTGCTGGTGCCTTCTCGTTATCGTTCTCCTCTACCTTGTACACAAGCCCGACGTACAAACAAAGCTCGCGATACGTATGCGTTATCTGGGCGTAGCTCATTTTACGGATGCTCATCAGGACTACCCGCACGAATCGACCAAAGACTCCGTTCTTCCCGATTTTCTTCTTCAGGATTGTTACAGACGACGAAGACTCGCTAATCTCGATCATGGTGTTTGCGAAATCGTGGAGGAATCCGATATTATTCCGATCTAGCTCCTGAAGAATGCACAGCACGCTTTGGACTACTTCGGTACGGAGGCAATGCCCAGGGTCACGCATCGTCTGCTTAAACTGTCGAAATGTGAGATCGGGTATGGAGACGAGGTCATGCAGGCAGCGAAGGGCGGCAATTCGTTGTTCAGGGGGGCGTTGAATGGTTTGCTGGAGACTGTAGTGCTCTCGGAGCAGAATCGTGACGCAGATCTTGAAAGGGCTCACTTCACCCTCACGGAGGAGATTTGGACGGATTTCTGGACGTGGGCCATCCGATGTGGTTTGCAGCCGCTCAAATTTCTAAGACCAGACCGAATTACTGGTAACTTGAGTGTGCTAATCGCTTAATCAAGCCCCAAGCTGAAGTTCAAGTTCGAACTATACTTACGTGAGCCAAGCAGGGCGCCTCCATTTTTACAGTGAATTTCTACTCCACAGTATTGCGGTGTCGAAGAACTAATTTGTGACTGCAAACTCAATAATTAATCTTAGAAACTCACTAAAACTAGTAATTGACATTGCTAACCGATAACCGAAAGCAACAACGCAAGAAAAACAACCGATCAAATATCGCACCGCCTGGCGCTTGCTTGAATATTGAATTGTGAGTTTGCCGGCTTTCCTGAATCCTTTCGTCTTTGTTGTACGACGGCGATGGCGACGACGGGGAATTCGAATTCGATTCGAGCAACCACACTTATAATGAAAGAAATCAATGGAAAACGGAAACTCACATTTTAATGGGTCATTTCATGTGCAGTTTCATCACGTGTCGCGTCACAAATTCAAAACAAATTAAATCAACGTTGCATTTCGCAATCAACAATTTCTTCTGATTTGATCAGGTATTCTGAGATCTTCGGCTGTACTATGCATAGCCGCCTGAGCTCGCAGTTGTCTTCGGGGCCCCATAGCCTGACTCGGGTTGCTGCTGGGAGCCCCAACCTTGAGCCTGGCTGTGGCTGGATCCGCCGGTGATCGGCTTCCATGCAGATGACGATCCACTTGCACCTGCACCTTTGCTGTCGTAGCCTCCACCCCCACCTCCTGATGAATATCCGCCACCGCCTCCTGATTTGCCTGTTTCCCAGCCTCCTGCACCAGCTTGCGTGGGTGCCTGCCAGCCACTGGAGCTGCCTGATCCGCCGCTATACCCTCCAGAACCAGAACTGCCTTTGCCCTGCTGCTCCCATCCACCAGACTGTTCTTGACCCCAGCCGGATCCACCTCCGCCACCACCGTAGCCTCCAGAACTTCCGCCAACGTGTCCTCCGGAACTTTCTTGACCCCAGCCGGATCCACCTCCGCCACCACCGTAGCCTCCGGAACTTCCACCACCATATCCTCCGGAACTTTCTTGACCCCAGCCTGAGCCTCCTCCACCTCCCTTTCCTTGCTGCTCCCACCCGCTAGAGCTCGAACCACCACCGCCACTGTATCCGCCACCGTTGCCGCCGGCAGAGCTGCCCGAGTCCCATCCGCCGCTGCCACCTCCTCCGTATCCTCCCGCACCGGAATTGCCACCACCGCCTTTTTGTTCCCATCCACCGTCGCCGGAGTTTTCTTGTCCCCAACCCGACCCAGAGCCGCCGCCGCCGCCGTATCCACCTTCGGAAATGCCCTGTCCCAATCCACCAGCCGAATTGTCCTGACCCCAGCCTGACGAGCCTTCGTCGCTTCCGCTGCCACCGCCGTAACCTCCGGAGTTGTCGGAACCCCAACCACCGCCTCCGCCTGAATTGCCACCTCCTCCTTTCTGCTCCCAGCCACCACTGTTATCGATGCCTCCTTGGTCCCATCCTTCTCCTCCTCCGCCAGCACCACCGCCACCGCCTTGCTCCCAGCCTCCCACTTCATTGTTTCCCTCGTTGCCCCATCCCGATCCGCCACCGTAGCCTCCTTGTCCTCCGCCGCCGCCTCCTCCTTGTGACCATCCGCCGCCGCCACCGCCAGAAGAGCCACCGTCTTCCCAGCCGCCAGATTCACCTTTCCCACCGCTACCCCAACCGCCTGCACCTCCGCCACCGCCGCCACCGCCGCCACCAGAATTGGCGTTGTACCAACCCTTCGGAGGCTTTCCTTCAATCCAGTCACTCCATCGACTCCATCCTCCCTTTTTATTCTTCATCCACTTGCTCCACCGAATCTGCTGCTGCTTCCCTCCAGCAGTGACCAGCGTGAAGTGAAGCTGTGAGGTGACTGCGAAAGCGAGGAAGTACTGAAACGAAGAAAATACGGAGTCGAAGTCGCAAATAAGGCAGGCACAGGCCATGGTGATAATGGTCAAAGATGTTTGAATTGGATCTTACCAGAACAAATCTCATCGTGCTGTCCAATTCCTGAGGAAATTGAGTTGTTTACTGGATGAAGCGTTAATCTTGACTGAATTTAAGCTCCGGCTGGCGTGTGAATGAAAACAAAGGCTCGAAGATGATCTGACAATCAAATTGATGCACCCACTCAGTCAGTCAGTCAAAGAACGCTCAGGCGTAAGAAAGTGAGTAATGATTATTGCTTAGTTCCTCTTACGCTGTGGGCCACTCGAACATTGTGTAACAACAATGAAACTGAAAGCCTTGCATTGTTGTACCGTGCCGCAGTTGCAGTTGCACTTTGGGTTGAATTGAAACAGGAAGATGTTACTCCAAGCCCAAGCCAAGCAGCCAGGCTCGCTGTCGGCCGATCGTTTTCATTTTATGGCGATTTCGTGTTCGTGAGATGTCCACATTACTTTGCCTGCAAGCTTGAGCCTGAGCACATTGTTGCAATTCCCATGCCATGATTGTTGCAGTTGCAGGTAAATGAGGCATTTCTAAGCTGTAGTTATGAGAATGAGGCTCAATTACATAAGAAAATGGGCAAGAACAGCAAGAAATAAGACAAAGACGGGACGAGAGCTCAGGTCAAGAAAAAGCGTTGCAAAATTCACTCACAATAATGTTGCGGCGCTGCTTAGGCTGAGCGCGGCGCGAGCCCCAAGGCGGAAGTCCATTCATCAATCAAACTGTAAAGTGGGCGATGGCATGAGCGATGAAAACAGTCGAGCGCGACGTGAAGAAGGCACCAGGTCAGGTCAAGGGTTTCGATTTCACACGAGCGTGGTTAATTAATTCGTAATCAATCATAAATGCACGTAAATTCAGCACGATTCTGATTAATTTTCGATGATTTGCATAGTTCTGACAGAATTCTTCGATTTTTGCGAATTGTGCTGTGCACTTGCATAATTTCGTGGTAGATTTCCTCATTTTGCTTTAAAATCTTGTCTGTTGTGTTTTTGCGGTGTGGCGTGGCGTCCTTAACAAAGTTCGATTGTGATGGTTGCGTTGCGGTTGCGGAAGATCTTGAAGGATTAATAATTGCTACATTGTTTTAGTCACTCACTGATTTAAGATTTGGTGCAGTTCATCTTCTTTCGCATTATTCATTCATCTTCATCTTAGTTTAGTTCATTTCATTTGTAGTTGGCATTTTGCAATCTTGTTCTTGTCTCGAGATGAGTCTGCGTTAAGGCGTGAAGGTAAACCATTAGTTAGTTGGCGTCAGCATTGGCGAGCAGAGAGAAAGTTAACTTACGGTTACGGCTTACTTAATTGAATCTTCGTCATCAGCATTCCAACAAGATGTTTAATGCAAAATGCATGGGAGATCTTGACAAACGATGTGCGAAGGCGAATAAGCGAAGACAGATAACAATGATCAGTGAATGAAGACAGAACACGAAACGACGTCGACGTCGAGAAGTGTGGCTTTTTGCAATTTGCAGAAATAAAAGCAAAAAATTAGAAATGACAATAATTATGTAATGTAAGGTAACGTAACGTAACGTAAACGCAACTTGACTTGACGTACATTTGTGCGTGAGAGAATGAGTGATGCGATGTGGTTATGATTTTTGCACAGAAACGGAAATTCGCAACTCGCAAGCGGAATCTCGAATCTCGTGATTTATCTTAAATCTCAATCTTATCTTAATGTTATGTAATTCAGAAAGGAAAGTTTCCGTACTCGACGCCTCGGCTCAGTGCAGCTGTGCTGTCAAATCTTGGCTTTACTTCCGGACCTTCACTCCGTAATTATTTCGCGAATCGCGTTTGCTCTGTGATTTCCTTCGATTTTCGATTTACGAGATTTACGAGTTTCATGAGCAAAGAAGAGGAGAAATGTGATCTGCGTTCCGTTCGCCGTTCGATTCGACGCAGTTTCGCAAAACAATAGAAATAAAAATCTCAGATTAGTCGACAAGCGCTTCTGTTTTCCCGTAAGTAATAAAACCGTTGCAATGCTATTGTTTACGTTATCGGCATGTGGCCAGGCGCCAGGCGCCGTGTGGTCCAACATTGACCCAAATTTTTGTATTCTGCGGTGCAAGCGTGCACGCTCAGTGCAAATGCAGCTGTCATTCTTCTGCTGCACGTTCAAGAGTCAGGAAGATCAAGAATCAAGATCAACCATCAGCACCAATCAATCAGCAGTAGCAAGTAGCAAGTTTTGTGGCTTTCAGAATCGAAAATGGACGGAGATCGAGAAATAGGCACTACGTACTCGAATTCACTGTTTGGAAACCAACGTCAGGGCCAGGCTCAATCGCCTTCAGTTGATCTCTCCATCAGTGGCGGTGGCGGCACCGGGGGCAGCACGGCCGTCGCTGCCGCCAACATGCTGGAGGAAGCCAAGTTCATCGTTCTCATCGCGCTGCTGGTGATTATCGTGATTGTGACCGCCAAGAGCCTGTACCAACTCATTCGGCGTGGGCCCGGACAAGAACCGGAAAAGAAACGAGCTGCTGAATGTACTAATCAGTACATTTTTTAATTGTTTGAAAATAAATGCGGTCTTTATTCAAGTAAAGCACTTAGGCCGTGGTGTCATAACCGCCTTTGGCTTTTGGCTTGTTTATGGCAAAGCCATCACGTGTCTCGCAGTGTTCAGCACTCCAGCAAATGTCTCTGTAATTCACAAAAGAATAAAAATCCCAGATTTCCTGGATAATCGGTTCTATTTTGGTCTGAGCAGCTTACCTTTGGCCGTCGCTTCGATTTGGCTCGATGGGAGCAGGAATCCGTACGTGTTCGTGTCGCGGAGCTCAGCCGTCGTCGAAAACTTGACTCCCTGACTCTTCGCATAGTCGTCACTCGCTCCGCCGACTCCGTATAGCAAATCAGCGCCTTGTCCGGTAGTGTACGAGCGTCCGTCGACCTGTTTGATCTGTGCGACACTGGATTTTCCCCATGCGAGCTAAAATATGGGCACGAGAACCAAAGATTATTTAATTTTAGTCTGTAGCCATGGCTGGCTAGTCGGGCAGTCGACCCTTCCGGGCGCACAGCACAGACTTACCAGCTCGTCGTAGTCCTCCGGATAGACGCCTTGCGTGTAGCCCCACGAAAGAAGCCATAGCTGGCCATAAGAGTGTAGTGTGATGTAGGCAGCGACGGTGGTCTCTTTCTGAAGGTTCGCGAGAGTGTCCCGGAGCGCGGCCGTCTCGGGCTGCGAAAAGGCGGAGCCGCCATCTAAAATAGAAGCGAAACCAGCAAAATTCAAAAACCAGTGCCGCCATTCACCAAAATCTTGCCGTACCACCGTATGTACAGTCAAACGCAGCCTACTTACGGTAGATTTCTGTGCACGGATCAGCGCTCGTCATCTCCCCTCCGAAATGGAACCCGAAATTCCTGTTTGGGTCCGCGCCTGCGCACGCGGTCGAGCTGAATCCCAAGTTTGGCTTCCTCGTCTTTCTCCACATTCGGTTGACGGTGTGCGTGTACTCGTAACCGTCGATGTTGAGGTACGGAATCACGTAAAAGTCCACCTCGTCCAGGATATCGGAGTACTTTGCTGAATTGGTCACCAGCTCGTTGAGAATCCAGGAGCCCGTCGCACCAGCGATCCATTCCCGTGCGTGGATATTCGCGTCGATCAGAATCGCCTTCTTCGGGCTGCCCTTTGCGTCCAGTTGACCTGTGCTGACTTTTACCATATAAATATTCCGGCCTTCGTAAGTTTTGCCGATAACGCTTGTGGTCGTGATTTCAGGGTATTCGGCCGCGAAGGACTGCAGCCACGGTTCGATGACGGTCCAACGCTGGTAGGCGTTCCAAGCCATTCGGCCACCAGTCGCACGCACCGCCCGCTCGTTGTTGGTCCGCTCTTCGCTGACGAGCCGCTCCACGTCGGGGATTTTCAGCTGGAAACCGAGGCCGACGGAGCGAAGTTGCTCGGTGAGCTCCGGCAACTGCTCGGTCGCAGCCATGATGTCCGCATGCCCACCGAGCGCTGGGGAGAGCCAAAAGTCGTAGTCGCCGGTCAGGACGAGGGATTTGAGGAGCTCATGCTGGGCGGCAGTGTTGATTGGCCCTGCTCGCAGGACTTGGAAGCCGTCAAAGTGTCGGACGCCAATGTCAAGAGCTTCCGAGCGCTGCGTGACAATGGCAAGCGCCACAATCAGGAAGAAGAATGAAATGTGGACCTTCATGACTGACTTTCTGGAACCAAAAACTAAGCAGCTCGGTCTCTTTGTTGGTTTCGGTGTGGAATTCTCTCTGTGTTGTCGCACTGGCTTCTCGTTCTGATGAGTACCACTGAATGTCTTATTTTTTCTCATTGTTATTAGACAGTAACGGCTCTTGTTCATCTATTTTAAGATGGCCCTAACTGTTAACAGTTGAAAATCCGTTATGTCTGGACAAAGCAAGCGTATTCTGGACCATGGCCATAATTGCAATTGTCCGTTGTCTTAATTTCTACCCTAAAGTTGCCAAATTACTGCAACTAACTTAATTTTGCCTATTCACATTCTCTTCTTTTTTAATCATAAAAGGGTGAGGAAAGTGATTAAAGGATGAACATGATTTGTTCTCGTACGACGAACGAACGATCTTTGAACTGTCAACTGAGCGAATGACCTGATTAAATAACAGTTTGAAGATAAGGAACTCGTGCGCACAAAGTCTCAACTCAATCAGTCGTCAATTCATATTCATACTTTTCATACCCACACAGAGCAGTGTAACTAAATAACAAAGTCTGTTCAGCCTTTCACTTTTAAGATTTAACTGTTTAAACGGAGGCAATTCTGAATCTGAGTACTCAGGACAGTGCGATTGCAACTAATTTACAAATCCTGTGAGCAGTGGGCACCGACGATTGGGAGAAAAAATGAAGAAACCCATCTTCCAGCACTCCAGAATCGGAGCCTTCTTCCAACCAAGACCCGTGCTCGGAAACGTGTACCTTGGCGATGGATTCCTTCAGCGCGTGCTGCAAAGGTTGCTTCCTCCACAAGTCAGTTAAATCTAGCTGATCTTTACTACTCTGACTCTGAAACTGATTGAGAATTGGGTTCCAGATATTCCAGGAAATCCATGCAGACCTCGAACGACTTGGGAATCGAGTTCAGACGGAAGTTGACCCGCTTGGTCTGGAATGCGAACAGAATCCACCATACTTGAACCAATTCGATAGCTGGGGGAAAAGAGTGGACGAAGTTGGTAAGCAAACACGGTCATTATGAGCTCTTCTAGCGTTCTAGCAGTGTTTTACACGTCCGAAACCGTATGATTTTTACGATTTAGTAACTTGCTCCGCGTGGAAGCGCATGAAGACAATCTCCGCTGAAGAGGGCATCATCTCCAGTGGCTACGACTCCAAGTACGGGGAGCTGGGCCGCATTTACCAGTTTGCCAAGTGCTTCGTCTTTCACCCTTCGTCGGGGTTGTACAGTTGCCCACTCGCAATGACCGACGGAGCCGCCAAAACAATTCAGGCCCTTAAGCTCAGGCAATTTGACGAGGCGCACCGCAGATTGACATCGAGTGATCCCGTCACATTTTGGACGTCGGGGCAGTGGATGACTGAGCGGAGGGGCGGGTCAGACGTCGCGAGGGGCACGGAGACGGTGGCCGTGCCCATGCCAGGAGCCGCCGCGGGCACCGGAAAATACTTGTTGTACGGCTACAAATGGTTCTCGTCAGCGACTGACGCAGACGTCGCCTTCACACTCGCACGGATTCAGGATTCGGACGGAAATGTAAAAGAGGTAATTAACAGTCTGGTGTATAAAGTGATAAAATCAATGATCAAGATAGTTACTGGCATTTTCCCAATTTTACTTCGTTGCAGGGAACTTCCGGCCTTTCAATGTTCTACCTTCGGACAAGAAAACCTGACGGGAGTCTAAACAACATCCATGTCATGCGGCTAAAGAATAAACTTGGCACTCGGAGCCTGCCGACTGGCGAACTACTGCTCGACGGTGTGGAGGTCGAACTCGCGTCGGAGATAGGGCGAGGAGTCGCTTGCATATCGCACATGCTGACCATGACGAGGCTCCACAACACACTCGGCAGTGTGGCAGGCATGCGACGCGTCCTGCTCCTTGCTCGAGACTACGCAACTAAACGAGACTGCTTCGGAAAGCGTATCAGCGACTTCCCGCTGCACGTGGACACTCTGGCCGAGATGGAGCTCCAGGCCCGAGGCGGAACGGTGCTGCTCTTCGAACTCCTGCGGCTGCTTGGGCGAACAGAACATTGCAGCAGCAGCGCCGGCACAGACACGAACACCGAGCAGGAAGCGCTCCTGCTCCGATGTCTCGTTCCAGTCGCCAAGCTCTACACGGCCAAGAAATGCGTGGCCGTTGCCTCCGAAGGACTCGAGTGCTTTGGGGGGCAGGGCTACATCGAAGACACGGGACTGCCCGCCATTCTTCGTAACGCGCAGGTAACTCCGATCTGGGAGGGAACTACGAACGTCCTCTCGCTTGACATGCTGCGGGCCATCGCGACCACGAAAGGCCAGGCACTCGTCGCTCTGCATGAGAACCTGAGTCGGAGGCTGGTCGACACCGTAAAAATCGCTCCTGACCTGAGCTCGGACGTGGATGTACTGCTGAAAGAACTTGAGGCGCTGCAGAATCTTCTGCCAGGCCTGGGCGTTGACGAGGCGATGGCGCGTGCGAGATTGCTGGCGTTCAGCGTGGCAGAAATCACGATTGGTACTCTGCTCCTGGAGCACGCGGCCGCGACGAGAGTGGCCTCGGACATGGAGACGGCGAGGAGGTGGGTGAAGGCGATGGGGAAGATCGCGGAGCGGTTTGGGGGACTGGGACTTGACTCGGTGGCGGGCACGGGCCGGTCAACCTCCTACGAAATGGTTTTCGATGGATATCAACAACAGCAACAACATACATCGGAGTCCGAGGATGATGATCGCGATAGCGATCGGTTGCTGCAGAAGCAGACGAACAGTAAACTTTAATGCTCGTTGCCAAATAGAAAGTAGATTAAAAAGCAGAAAAGCAGACGGGCTTTACAGGTACAGGCGCAGCGAGAAGCAAAGCATTTAGCATGAGATTTTATTGTACTACATTCGCACTGCAAGCTTTTTAAACGGTTAATTTATGCGTGATGACGGCAATTTTAAAATTACCTTTACAAATCACAACTGCAAGTTTGTAAATGTGGTGAGGTTAAAATAAATACAAACTCGTCTTATCTACTGTAAACAGTGAGTTCACCTTCAATTTACACGGATTTCTGATACCTTTGGGTGCTTTTTGTGTTTTCAATACTAGTTACAGAGTTACTGCTAGTAATACGCAGTCTGCAGTGATCTCGACATCAGCATTTAGCATTAACATCGGCTCATCACCCGAATGCCCAATGTGTTTGCTGATAAGCTAGCTGTTGGGTTCGTAATAATCACACCACAGCGATTGGGCTGGGCTACACCTACAAGATCAGCCGATCACATGCAAGCGGCGAGTATCGCTCCAGCTTTTAAATGAGTTCCGAGGAGCAGCGGGTGCTGGTGCTGGTATTCTGCTCGTCGTCGTCAGCACCATTGTCATCGGCATGGTCATGTTTCGACATACGCTCAACAGTCGAGCTTCGTTCTACAGCCCCAATGCAGACGCAGAAGGAGAGGGTGAAAGCGAAGGTGAGCCAGGCGCTGCCGCAGCCGGACGTAGACTCCAGCGCTCTGCCACAACTTACAGTCGACGGAGGACCCAGCCCGTAGGTGAAAAAGCAGCGGCGGAGGCCAATGCGGTATCCGGGTCCGGGCAAGGAGAAGAGCCGTACACTCAGACTGTGCTTGAGGAGAATGGAAACGAGCTCCCGGGAGACGACGAGAGGATCTCGCTGCAGGAGTTTCAACGGGAAATGCCGTCGGTCGAAGGTAAGGCGGCCAAAGGCGCGTGCGAACTGAATCAGCTGTTAACTGGAACTATCCCTCTGTATTCTGCTCTTCTTCAGTGACAATCAACTTTGAGCTGTACTTCAAATGGTTGGAGATCATCATCTGGATCACGATGACGTGCGGCGTCATTTGGGCGCTGGTCATCGACTTCTCCAAGGCCACGAGGGAGTACTGCGACCAGAAGCAGGAGAAGGACAACCCCAGCTCGGAGTACATCTATCCGTTCAACGTGCTCCCGTCGCTGTCTCGATCCATGAGTTCCTTCCGCATCGGACTGGGGATCTGGACGATCGCGATGGCCATCGTGTTTGTAGCTCGGCTTCTGAGCACGCACTTCCTGCACAGAATGTACCTCGTCTGGTACGAAAACTCGACGATCAACTGCATCGTGCTCAAGGTCGCGTACGCAATCGACGTGCTGGAGATCATCGCTTTGCTCATGATTCCAGCCTTCTCGCTGGACTGCGACCCAGAATTCCACTCGCTGTTCTTCTACATTTTCATCGTGCTCACTTTCACGGCGGAGGTGCTCCAGTACTGCACGCGGTTTCTGAAGCGGGCCAAGGGCATTGTGCTCGACGAGGCGGTGACGGGCTATTACAATCATATCGGACTCCTCCTGGGTCTCCAGTTCTTTTTCATCCTGTTTATGATCGCGGGGAACCTTGTCCACAAGTACTTTTGCATCAACTACCTGTACTCCGTGTTTGCGATTGGCGAGTACATCACGGTGATTATTAATGTCAGGTTCAAAAGAGATACGATTCGGTTCGTCAAGTGAAAATAAACGATCTCAATTCCCGTCAAGTCAGTAAATCAGCAGCTAGACTGCAGTAAATTACAGTTCCAGTTTATTTTATTCACTTCATTCACTTAAAGTTACTACTGTTTCTAGTTAATTAATTAATTAATTGTTGACCTCACCTGACCTGACCTTAATTTAGGAGGTTCTAGATTAATAAAGCAGAAGCCAAAAGCACCATTTTAAAATTCATCGATTCAAGCACCAAATATGTAGCAGTTAAAATTAGCACCATCTATAAAAACTTAGCAGTTAAAGCTTAATTAAAGCACAAAATTCAAACTTTTAAAGTTTTAAATTAATTAGCCTACCAAAAGCAGAGGAGAGGAGAAAATTGAAGCACAAATAGAAAAGAGTTTGCTTGTTGCGCCTTGCGCTAAAAACGAAATGGTACGCGCCCAGCCTCAGCCTGCTTTAAATTCAAATTTCCTGCTCGTGCCGATTTCTGCCGCACATTCACTGTTGTTGCTTCAGGCGTTCTTCCTGCTCCTGCAGAATGGCGATTTCCTCACGGTTAATAAAGTAGTAGCTTGGCTGCCGGCCTCGAATGTCCTTTACGACGCGCTTGCCTCCGGCTCGGACGAGGATCCGAGTCATCTTCTCTACCTTCTCGACGCCCATCGCGTAGTGCAGCGGCATTCGCTCGAGCTGCCATATGTCAATGCAAAAAATCAAGGATTAAGCAAGAGAGAGTTAGGTCGAAAGTCAGTTAAATGAATGACAGCAACGGGACTCTGGCGCTTGGCACTCACGTGATCGCCGCGCTTCAGTGTTTCCGGGAATTCCTTCGCGATGTACTGCACGACGGCGTGCTCCTCGACAAGAACGGCGACGTGGAGCGACGTTCGGCCAGAAGAACCGATGGCTGCAGCTAAACGTGGATCTGTGAGGACGAGTAAATGTAGCAAACAGCCAGCGGGAATTTTGAAGTTAATTATTTTGCAATCTGCAGTAATTAAAGTGTGGGATGGACTCACCTTCACTCAGGAATTTCTTGACCTGATCCAGGCTGCCCATCCTCACTGCGTGGTGCAGCGCCTGCAATTTCACGCTGAACACTTCGATCGAGTTCAAGAAGTCGAGCACGGCCGGCTGGTTCCTCGCAGCGTCCTGAATTTTGTTACGCGACATGTCTTCTATGCCCGTAAGATGGTCGTAGCCGTCGAGCAGCAGTCGCTGGAGTGACTCGACATCGCCTTGCACGGCCAACCCGACCACAAACGAGTCGATGATCTTCAGATTTTCCGTGCGGCCAGTTTGCGCAGCCACGTCGCGAGCCGTCTTCAGATTCTCGTCGCGCCATGCAAGATTTACATTAGGGCTCTGCAGAAATGAGTAAATCGTCTGCGCTCCGCCTGGGCGCGACGCAGCAAAATGCAACACGCTCTGTCCGTGGTCGTCCCGCATCTGCGGCGTGGGGCTCGGCTGCTCGGGCTCCGGCTGCTCTTCGATCTTGTCCTCAGCGTCGGCCTCGTCTTCGAGTTTTTGCAGCATATCTTCCGAGTCGGGCGTCGAAAGCGGGAGCGAATTATTCGATTTGCTCGTCGATTGACGACGGAATCCTTGCCCGGCGCCGCCGCGTTGCTCCGTGCCGCTGTTTGTATTGCTTGCGATGGCTATGGCGTCAACGTGTGCGGGCGGTGGGGCCGTGTCGGGCGGCTCCTCATAACTTTCACGTGGTAGGCGCTGGCGCTGGCTCGTGTTGCTTGTTGCCGTCTGGCGAGCACTGGGAATTCCGCCGTTCGCGAGCACCGCAGCAGCAGCCGCCGTGCCCACCGCGCCAGCCGCCCCGACGGCCGTGACCATCGACGTCGCCTCGAGCATGCTTTGCGAGGCGGACGTGGCGGCGGCGATTGCCTCCTTTTGCAACGGCCTCCCTTCGGCGTCGCGGTAGCTGCGAAGGAAATTGGCGAGGTACTCGACCGGATCCGTCGGGCGCTCCTGGCTGACCTGCGTCAGGCCTTTCACGAGCGCGTCCCCGAGCACGGAGGCCAGATACTTGCCCTCCTCGGACCAGATAGCTGGGAAGCGCTGCTGCTGTCGGTCGAGTCCCGCGCCCGGATCATCTACGACGAGAGTTGGCAATTGTCAGGTATTAAAAATCACAGACGAGTTTTCGTTTTGTGGTTTGCGGAGTGGAAGCGAGGAAATAGGAAACTACTCAAAAATCTCAAGAATCTCTCAATTTCTACAATTTCGACTTGATCTTGGACTTGGACTTCTTTGGTTCAAAAAGTGTCCAAAAGCAAAATCTACTCAAAAAGCTCAAATGTCGCCTTGGCTTGGCGGATGGCGATTCATTTCTTGTTCTTGTTGGCCGCTTCGATCATGGCAGCGATGCGGGCCCGCTCCGCCTCGGCCGCGATGAGTTGGTTCATTGCTGTCGACATGGACTCGCAGAGTTCAAACTCATTCAGGCCGAGCGTTGCCACGTTCTCAATCTCGACCCAGTCGTCGGGCGCAATCTCCAAGTTGCGAGTCGCCGAGTTGGCGATTCGGTTGTGCTTCCAGCGAATGTTGAGGTTAAGTTCGTTTGTGAGGGTCGTGAGGTCGGTGCGGTCTTGCATGAGTGTCGGGAGCCGAATCCGGAAGGTAATCTGTAAAAAAAATAGTTTAAATTAACGCGCCAGCTTCGAATTTTACCCGCCTCTTTAAATGCTGTAGCCGGCGCCGCCTCGACTCGACTTGCCTTCACTCCCGTTCCGCAGTGCAGCGGATCGACGGTCAAGTGCCCAAAGTCTTCGTTTCGGTAGAACGCAAACTTTTTGGCATAAAGGAGGTACACATCATTCAGAGTCTCCAGCATCGGATAAAGCTTCCCGTATTTGGACTGGACGATAATGTCCAGATGATCTTCGGCGTTGATCCAGATTTGAACGGAATTGTCGTGGCTGAGGAGAAAATAGCGAGCCTTTGGCCAGTAGCGGGAGACTTTGCTGACCTGAAATCAGAATCACATGCTCGATTGACAGAATAATTGTTAATTAATGCTTGAGCCAATCAACTTACGTCGGGCAGCCAGCAAATCGGCTCGAGACTCGCCCTCGTCTCTTTATCGAGCACTTCGAGATCGAAGCACGGCCAGTTCAGCTTCACAGTCTTGAGTGCATTGCTGACTTTGTTCATATCTTCGCGGCGCATTGACGGCAAAAATGGGAACGGCACAATGTTTCGACTCAGGCGGACCCGCACGAGCGACACGTACTTGCTTGGCACATCGACGGGCGGGATTTCGCAAAACGGAAGCTGGGTGGCTGATAAATAATTTTTAATTGGACAATTACTAATTGCTCAATAAATGCATGCAACACGAAGGTGTCGTAATAACCAACTTACGCGTGTCGTGGTCTCCAAAAACATAACTTCCAACTCCACCGCCGAGTCCGACGCTCGTCCGATTCAAATCGGCCAGTGTCGGAATAAAAAGCTGACGAAACACGTCGTAGGCTTCGGGGTCAGGGGCGACGATGAAGAATTGCGGGTAAAACTTGAGGACGTCCAACAGCGTAGCGCCCGACGTGGTCACGCGTCGCTTCAGATCCTCAAAAAGAGCCCGGTGAAGGTATTTGCGTGCCATAAGCTTGACTTGCACGTTGCCCTGTGTGGTGGTGGTCAGTTTACGCCAGGCTCGCGTCCAGAAGGACTCCTCTCGCATGAGGGTCGTCTCGTAGAACGTGTCGAGAGCGCTGAGCACCGCAACTGAAGACGATTTTGCTTTTGGATACTTTCACTACTGAACTGGACCTTAACCGGGTAAGGGAGCCGCCAAACAGGGAGAAAAAAGAGCAAAGACTTACCGTCGGGGGTTTTCGGGCGCTCCCAACGCTCAGTCGGGCCCGCGCCAGCTCCGACATTTCCATTTGGCCTGGCGGCGCCTCCGCTGGACATTTCTTGCTCCTGTCGCTGCTGCTGGCGATCGCTTGTCTGTGATTTCGACCGCGTGCCCTGCCCAGACCCTCGACCTTCCGTGCTCGTGCCTAGGAGCTCCTTGATCGAAAGCAGGTCCCGATTCCGCAAGTAAACGCCCGGAGTGTTGTTGAGCCCGTCCTTCACATTCGGATCCGCGCCCCAATTGACGAGATACTTGTACATCTGGCCCGAATCGGGCAGCGTAGCCGCGTAGTGCAAAGCCGAGCGGCCATTGTGATCCAGGAGCCGAAGGGTCTAACATAGCAATTAAATAATTGATTCAATTATCCACGTGTCGCGTGGTAAAAGCCAAAAGCCAATACTCTGATTTAAGCTTAAGCTTAATTAAAGAGTTGACCACTCGACTATCGACCTACTTGTGGGTAAGTGCTGGCCAGATGCTTGGCCACGTTCACATGATTGTGGAGCACTGCCTGATGCAGCGGGCCGCGACCTTGCTCGTCCCTCGCCAGAGCCAGCCGCTTTCGATCCAGGAGCGTCTGCAGATCGCGGAGGCTTCCGGCCGCTGCTGCAACGTGGATCGCGTTGATTTTCGTCATGTACGCAGGGACGTTGTTGAGGAATTCTTGCACGTCGGGGTGTGGAGCACTCCGGTTCATGAGCAGGCCGCCTTCGCCCTGCAGAATCTTCTCGACGAGGGTTTCCATGTCGCGATTCCTCAACGCCGTCTCAATGTCGTCGTCTTCGGCGCCGGCATCGGGCCCGAGACTGGGGTACTCCTGCTCCGGAGGCGGCTCATCGGAGATGAGCGCCCCTTCGTCGTATTCTCGCTGTATCTCGACCGTCTCTCGATACGATGGCTCGTGTAAGCTCCCGCTCGCGTTCGGGTACGGCGTGTCGTTGTAGAGCTCCACTTCTCGTGCCGGCTCGACCTCCTCTCCGTTCACTCGCACTTTGTTGCCCGCACCTCGACTCGCCATCGCCTGTTTCTGGACTGAAGGCTTGGCTTGAGCCTGACTCTGGTTTGCCTGCTTCTGTTTCTGCTGAGAAGAAGCATTCGAGTTTGATTTTGCGTTCGCATTCGTAATTGCTTTGCTCATGCCAGAGTCTGCCTCGGCTTCGATTTCCTCGTTGACCATCTCGACTGTCTCGTTCATCGGCCAAGGCCTCTGCTCTTCGCGTGGCTGTAATTTTGACGATGACTTGTTACTCTGTAGCGAAGAAGCACCGGCGACGACGGCGCCTGCGCCTGCGACTGCAATTGATCCGGTTCTCGCGTGGTATTTCGTTTTGCTGGTCTTTTGCTTTTGCCCGGGCCGCTCCATTTCGTCGTCCGCCATCAGCGCCTCGGCCTGCGTCGTTACGCCATTCACTCTCTTCTCCATGCCCATGCTTCGCTCGATCTCTGCCTCTTCCATCTCGAAATTGTCGTCCCCGCCATCCCCATCGTCGACGCGCAGTTCGTCTTCCCGAATCTCGACGTCGACATTTTCCAGGTCGTACTTGCCCGTAGCCTCCGAGATGATCATGTTTCCTTCTTCGTTCAACGAAAACTCGTCGCTGCTGCTCCGCTGCTCGCGCCCACGCTGCTTGCCCCCGATGCTGGCTGTCGTGTGATGGCTGTGGCCTCCTGTGCTGTTTGTCGCGGCTGTTCCGTCCCGGTCCCAGCCCAGCAGATCACCGGACACGCGCGGGGCGTCGGGAACGAGACGCAGATAGCGCGTGTCCAGCTCGCTGGGATGTGTGCGGTAGTACGCTGGTGTCTTGCCCCTCTGAAAAGCAAGAATACGAGGCTCTGTCTAGGAGTAGTTCAAGTAATTTGCAGGAAGTTTGCATTTTCCCGTGTTCGCAGCATACCGAATCGACCACGCTCTCATCAGCGCCCGCTTTGAGCAGAAACTGGTACAGATTCTGGTCTCTGGCCGCGTAGTACAGGGGTCCACGGCCCTCCCGGTCGGTGACATTGATGAGGTCCGGAAATTCGTAGATGAGGTACTCGAGCACCGGGCGGTGGGAGAGTCCAGCGGCCTAAATCACGCGAAGACGAAGAGAAAGCATTAACATTAACAATTTATTTGCATTCGGCTGGCGCCGGCGCGGTGGGACAATATGACTACGAATTTGACCTGATGCCGACGGAATTGCATGTAATTCTTTATCTTTATCACCATTATCAGGAAATTTATTTGAAATGGCAAATGGGCCTGGCCAATTACTCTTCTTCTCACTACTTCTCCTTCAGTATTCAGGTTTATTTGAGACTAAGATTAAGATCATTAGATTTAACAATACCATAGCGAACGATTCACGATTTACGACTCTTACTTGACATAACGAGGGCAAAAGTTCAGAGCATTGCATTGTCACATAAAAAACAAAGGCTTACTTTGTGCAGTGGTGTGAGTCCATGGGAGTCTTGGCTCTTGAAGATTTCCAGAACATCGGTTCGTCTCCTCATGTCCTAAAATACAGACAATAGACACGATAAGACGCCGTCGCCGTATTGCCATATTGGGAGCGATTATTGCATGCATTTGCGTTTGCCTTAATCAAATATTTAGTACAAGGCAAGCAAACAATAGGTTCACTTGGCTTTTGGCTACTTGGCTCGGCTGCTCGGGTCGATAATTCCGATCGACGGATCCACATAATACGTACGAAATTCGCAATTTGCGATTCACATGCAGAGCACGTAAGTAGCTTAATGGCTATTATTATTGTCATTATTGGCTGGCCTCTGCGTGGAACAGGAAAACAGATACCAGAAATTGGCAAATGCGAAATACGATGCGAGCCTGAAACTCGGGTCCGCGTCCGAGTTATTGATTAAACACGAAATTCACGAAACATGAGCGACTGGCTAACGAAACAGGCAAGGCGCACGTCGCAAGCGAATGTTGTCCAATATTTACAGGTACGATAAACAACGAAAAGACTGAAAACTGAGCCTTCTCATTATCAAAGAACCTTAGCAAAGGCCAGGCCAGGAGGACAATGGAAATTTGAACTGCTCGGACTTGGCTTTGGTTTTGGGGCCGGAAATCGATTTATTGACATTACAAAGTTTTCTGTTCTGTAGGTCGACCTGACTCGAATGATTGATGGACGACGATGTGAATAATTCAACAAGTCGTCGTCTACGACTATTTTCTGAATGAGATTTTTCGCATTTGTGACTACAAATTGCGAATCGAATACGAATTACGATTTACGGCTCAGGCTCAAAATGTAGGCCACAGATCACAAAGACTTGGTTTGGCGTGGCCTGGCTTACTTTAAGCGACTCGACGTCATTGTTGATGGTCGCAGCGTGCACCGACTTGATGCGGGAGAGGAGATGGGGTACATTGTCCAGGAACCTCCGGACTCTGCTGTTGTTGCTTGTCTCCAGCAGCAGTTTCTCTCCGTTCCCCGACCAAACGATCCGCTCCAGCTTGGGGATGTCCTTCTCGTGAATCCAGATCCGGATCTGGGCGCGGGAGACGGATGGGGGTGACGACTGCTGCGAGAAGTACGAGGAGATGTTGTGGGAGATCGAGTTGAGGCCGTTGGCGAGCGTGCCGACGGGGGAAACTGTAGACAGGAAAGGGCAGGCATAAAAAAACAAGATTCGTAGTCATGATTAATGATCAACGAATTGAGAATCCCAGTCGCAATCGCAATTGCAATGGCCATCGGGGAATCGCAAATCGCATGTCGCATGCAATTTGCTGTTTGCTTTGCCTTTGCGAAGCGAAATTAAAGTGCGTAGTTGTCGACAACAAAACGAGGGCGACACGACACGACTAACGAGACACGGCCTTGAAGTAGCTCGCCTCGCCTGCTCGACTGACCGGCCGACCTTCTTCTTCGATGTCCCGTGTGGACAATTCATATTTGCGCAACAAACGAGCGGGTAGTAAAAGATTCTGATACAATGGGCTGGTAACCTTGTAGCTTGTACGTACGGACGTACGCTTACATGACTCTGTTTACTTGCACAACCACGTTTAACGTTTAACGCTTAACGTTTAACCAACATAAACACAAAATTGATATCGAAGGCCTTTCCAGCAATTTAAAGCCAATTCATTAAAATGACTACAATAGAGACACCCAAGGCGCAAAACTTCCTTGCCAAGGATGCTCCGCCAAGGATAAAGGACACTCGTCTGACCCTGGCGATTCGGAGTCTGGAGGGTCTGGACTCTTGAAGTCGAGTTCTTGCCCATGACATCATTCTTACGTAATCTTGTGAAAGCTTAAGTAAGAAGAAAAGTAAAAATGCAACTTTCTACACGTAAACACGACAGACGTCACGTCGTGGCTCTAAATTTTAAATTCGTTGCGTTTCTTATTCGCAGTGCACGTAAGCAGAAACAGAAACTCTCCAGGAAAACCAAAGATCGAATTTGAGTTTTGTCCGGCTAAAATGACAATCACACTCACGCCAGACCAGAGTTTATTGGCCGCTGACATTTACGTACGAATGTGTGAACTGCGAGTGTGCGAATTTCGAATACTTTTGGTCGTTGTCGCTATTTACTTATTTAAGTGTTAAAGATAGTCAACAGTGTCCCGTATGCATGGAAAGCGAAAGGCAAAAGTAAAAGTAATGAGTACATACACCTACTGATAAATTTCCGGGGTGAGTGTGAGTTTGAGATGGGTGAAATGCGGCGTCGCTTCCCACGCGAGAGGGATCGACCCGTGCTGCCCGTGCCAGCCACTCCAGTGCTGGCGCCGCCGCCAACGCCAGCACCCGCGCCGATGGTGTTGGGACCCTCGATGTCCAGCTCCTCGGGGTGCTCGACGTAGTACATCGGTCGGTGGCCGTGCAGGTCGAGAATGTCGGGCGAGGCGCCGAGGTTGGTGAGCAGCTTGTACATGTCTTCGGCGTCCCGCGTTGCGGCCGAGTAGTGCAGAGGTGTTCGACCCTCCTGCAATGCAGGGCATGACGAGAATCGTATTGAAAGTATTGATTAATTCATGCCGTGATGGAGGGTCATAAAACCCAAGACGAAGACGCATGCATGCATAAATTACGGCAATTAAGCTTCAAAGTTTCGGTGTCTTTGACTTCGCTTCACTGAACTGGACTGGACTTACGTTATCTCTGAGGTTGAGTGTCTCCGGATACTTCTTTCCCAGCCATTCGATAACCGCCTTATTATTATAGAGCACAGCCTTATGTGGAAGCCCACGGCCAACGGCGTCCCGAGCCGTGGCCAGTTTCTTCTTGTCGAGCAGCGCCTGAGTCTCCCGGAGCGAACCGCGGATGACTGTGTCGTGAATCATGTCGACCTTCGCCATGAGCCCGGGAACGGAGCGGAGAAAATTCCGGACGCGACTGTCGCCCGTCGCCTCGGCGAGCCCGAGCAGCCTAGCGCCCTGTCCTTCGAGTACGTATGCCTCCAGCTTGTCCACGTCCCCATTCTTGACCCACTGGCGAATGTTGAGGCCCGAGCCTGAAACGGCTGACAACAAAAGACAAAAGCAAGATGAATCATGAAATCAATAAGATCTTGGATTTTCTTTAAGGCTCAGCCTCGGGTAAGTTGTTTCTTACCTTTTGGCGGGTTGGCGTGGACGAAAATGTTGTTTTGCATTACAGACATTCTTAATCTTGGCTCTTATTAATACTCCCTGCTGCTGCGCTGTAAAAGAGTATTTAAGTAACTAAACTATGAAAAGTCCTCGACATAATGCACAAGGCGCTCCGTTTAATTCAGGAACATGGCACAACCACTGGAATTTAGCGACACGTTACCCACTTAAATTTACAACTTACAACTGTACTACTTTACACTTTACACGGGATGGACAATTAACCACGAGCATGTTGATGTTGCCCGCTTGGACGGAGATCTGAGAATGAGATACCGAAACGAAGGAGACTTGGACAAGCGACTGAAAGCCTAAAAGGAAAGTCCGGCACACGGCACGACCAAGCACGGTATGAAAACTGAACCGAGCGTAGTACAAATAAAGGCCCATCACTGCCATCACAGCACTTCACGTCGGCTCAGGGAAGAAAAGAAAGCGAAGGAAAATACGTAAAAGATACGTACGCCATTGTCATTGGCATTGCATTACGATTGCCGTAGCTATTAGCCATTGCCATTAGCGAGCCAAGGTTGTATTGTACTTTTTCGTACGTTTTTCCAGGTACTCCACATTTTCCGGAGACACGGCACGTAGACAAAAGCTGCGGTAGAGCCAAGCAATTGCTCAATTCCAATTCCAAGACTTCAATTGTCAAAACAATATCGCCAATACCATTGCATTGCATCACGAACGCCAAAGCCAGTGCTCATTGCTCATTGTCCATTGCTGATTAGTTCTCCGAACGAACGAAGCTTCGATCGAATTTCGTGAGACACGTTGATTAACCATTCTTTTCAAGGACCAATTAATGCAATGCAGGCAGCAAAAGCCTACGAGTGCTTGCTTGCGTTGAGAGGAAACTTTCCACATTTTCCAATTTCCAAGGCTTTCCCAGCCTTTAAGCCAAGACTTGATGGCGATTACCCAATGTAATTAAGTAATTATAAACGTAGCATCGATTCCGAACCGAGTCGAAATCGTGTCGTGAAGGCTTCTCGCGCCTGGCGACTGTTAGCCACTCTTCTAGGTCTCTTCTGCCCTGTTTGCATAACAAGCAGTCATCATAATCATTATCTCGCTTCGAACTTGCTGGACACGAACGCGCACCCGAACGCTTCCAAGAAATACGCTCCCGGCTCTCGCGTCAATTCCGTCATGTTATGAAAATACAAAGTCAATAGCAAT
Source organism: Mesaphorura yosii (assembly GCA_009869945.1). Lineage (NCBI taxonomy): Eukaryota > Metazoa > Arthropoda > Collembola > Poduromorpha > Tullbergiidae > Mesaphorura > Mesaphorura yosii. The sequence goes on along the minus strand of WIXG01000299.1, from coordinate 22,225 downwards.
GCATATCTCATGAGTGTGAGTCATGAATGATAAATGATCATTACCTTCTGCTTCTGTCCTGACTCGAAGCGGTGCCGTAGCGGACGGAGTAAAGCTGCCAAGGTTTTTCATTGGGTCAAATCAATAAAATTTCGTTGAAAGCCGTGGCAGTGGCAAGGCTGCCATGCTGCCTCGTATTTTTTCTAAGGAGATGTGACAACCTGACATCCTATTGACATTTCTGTTCACCGTAGCCTATAATTAAGGAAACCAAGTAGAAAAGAAATGGAAATCGAAGGCAGTACGAGCCTGGACAGTGAACACGTACCAGAGGCTGGGCCGTGCCGGTGTCCTATTCCATGCTCTCATTTTATTGGCTAAAGAAAATAATTGCTTTAATTTCTTTCCAGGAAAAGTGCCATGATACAAAAGAATACAAAGAAACCAAGCTAATTTCTGTGACATTAATTGAAGAGAAGACGCTGTGCTGGCAAATCGGCGAAAACCCACGCGAATTTAGAAATAAATCATATGGCGTTGTTATTCAGCACTTCCGAAGGCCCTGCACTGCTGTGAAAGACTCCTTCTTCAATTGATTTCAAGTACTCGTCCAGGATCCAGATGAGAAAGATTCGGATAATAAGCTCAGGTGGGACAGAAGATTTTTCTGGGGTCGCCGTCGCCTCGATCAATGCTCCAAGAATATACACCGCAATTAAAAATATTGAAAATCGATGCCAAACTCTGAGCAGCACGGTTTTAGACTGGAACACAAAGCAATAAAATTAAATTCGAGGTCATTTTCTCTTTATTGTTTCTTTTGTGCAGGGAATCATGTTACCTTTTTGATGCCAATTATCAGGAGTAGGTTGAAGAAGGTCATGAGTACGTAAATGATCACGAATGATATCAACAAGGAGAAGGCCACTCGAATTTGGTACGTGGCTATGTAATCGTTCACAAAAAGAAAAATTGCGATTCTGTTTTGGCACGACGTTTAAAGCTGATGGAATACAGAAAAATTGAACTGACTTCGAATCTGTTGAAATGTTTGCGATTTGAGACTTCCGAGGTCCTGAACGACTGCATCATCTCCGGACAAGGAGGAAGTAGACAGATCAAAGGCGTACTCTTGAACCCCTGAATTCCGTAAGAGTTGAGAGACTTTGTTGACGAGGCCGGTTAATGCTGTCAACTAAGCAAAATGCACTTAAGATGTCTGAGAATCGGACTTATTAAATAAAGAGCAGGAGGATTGCGAAATCTCTTACAAACTCGATCAAAACCACAACAATCGCACCTCGCTTCCAAACCAGACGGTGACGGGTGTCTACGTCGATGACGGGGCCGATGACGATGTCAGACTTCATTGTGTCTCCTCCAAACTCGGAAAATATCTGGCTTATCTGGGGCCAATTTTCCAGTTTCAAGCAGGCCTTCCTTCCAGATGACACGAAGCAGCCAAGTTACACACCACACTACAGACGTCCAGACTCCAGCCCAACACTAATTTTGATTTGATTCTACAGACGGGCAGAAATTAATCACTGCGCACTTTTCTGATCATGATTCGTGTAATTGAATTACAAATTAGCATTGTTATTTAAATTAGATTGGAAATGACTTGTGGTTATTTAATTGTGTCGCATAAGTCGTATTCGCTTACGGCTCAACGTATTGAATGAGCCTTGAATTTGTGAGCATTTAATTTCAAGCGTCAAAATATTCCACAGTTGTGCCATCATCATCAGTACGCTTAAACTGATAAGAATGCGTCAGATATTTACAAATGAGACTATTATCAATTGGCGTCTCCAGACGAGAGATGAGACAGCTGCAGCTGGTGAGTCAGCGCGAGACGTTCAAAGCTAAGCTGCATTTGACAATCTAATTTATTTTCGTATTTTGTGGCACCACTTTTAACAAATGAAACGTGATCGTCTTGATGGTTACGAGATAAACAAACCTGCATTTAGCATATGCCTAATTTGGATCAGCATCCGCAGCTAAAAATTTTAGTAATTAATTAGTTGACAGTGAATTTGTGAAAATAGCACAAGAATTCGAATTCCTTCAGAGCAGCTTAGCTGATAAGCAATGCTGGCCAATGACGTATGAGCTACGAGCACACGTGGAAGAAAGTGATAATAGCAAAAGTGACAAGTGGACCCAACCGAATAGGCTATTCATATTTGGAGCCTCCAAATACCAACCACAAGGAGCAGGTATCATCTGTAAGTAAAATATCAGGAAGACAGAGACCGCAATTTTCACTGTCGGCGACAGCGCCTTGTGATTGTGACGTGACTCACTTTACGAGCCGCGCATGACGCATGGGCTTTGAATGCTTTGAACAGTTCCTAGAAGCAGTAAATTGAAATTGAACACATATTACCACTGAAGTAAGATCATTCTAATGTAATGTCATTTGTGTAGGCAAATAAAACTCGTGCGGACAGCGACAGCGAAATGAACCAGCAGTGTCCAGGTGATGACGGTGAGGGTGACGAGAACAGTCAGCCACATCCGACTAGAGTTCGCCTGAGCCTGACCGAGGAAATGGAGAGGGAAGCCGAATCACAATTAAAACGGGACTTGGACTGGGCTGGCATCCGTGGGATCATTCAGAGTCACGGCGATAATGAAATTGTAGAAAGCTCCGGCAGTGATGACGAATTGGAAGTGGAATGGGAGGAGAATGAGAATAGTAAGCAAGGATTTAATAAAAGTTCATTAATTAATTATATTAGCCACGAACTTCGACAATTTCCACCTTTCGTTAACAAAATTCTGTTGGTTGTGATTAGTAAAAGTCGATGAGGATGACCCAACAAAGTTATGCAGGGTCAACAATATAGAAAACAAAAAACAAAAGCATCAGATTATCGCGGATTACATCGAAGCTTACGACCCGGACGATGAAATTACGTTGATGGGTGACGAGGATATTGAAGAATACCCTCCTCCTTCAAGTCCTCTGGCCGACCAATTTTTCGTGCCTGCTTCACGGTAATTCATCTCTCATGTGTTCATATTACACGTGGGACGTGGGTGGGTAATGCGTATGAAGGGCTCGTTTACATTCAGGCCTGGCAGCAGCAAGTCCATGTCTCGACACGATAACTCCGAGTGGCGCCCGATTCGGAAGCCACTAAACAACCTCAGTTACGAGCAGCTGAAGTATCGAAGTAGTAATCAACAGTTGGAGGAAATTAAGGCCGACTTTTGGGACGAGAATGGCGTGGACATACCAGTGGAAATGAATGACAACGGAACGACAGGTGCTGTGATGTGAGTTCAGTTGACAATTGACTCATTAAAAATCCAAAGCAAAGACGTGAAAGCGTGAAATCAAATTAATCAGGTTTTGCTATGGATTTTAGAGCTGGCCGTAGTCGCAAGCGTGATTTACCGTCTCCAATTTTGCGAGATCAACTCGATATGGGCCAGAGCATTGTGGAAGCTCAGGCGTATGTCCAAACGTCTGAACAGAGGGCAAGCTGGATTCTACAGCAGCAGGCGCAAACGCCCTACGTCGACGACACTGTCTTTCAGGACGAGGTGCTTTTGGTGCCCGGCGTGAACGAGTGCACTGTGGGAAACATGGAGGCAATCCTGGATTCCATGAAAAACTGCTGTGGGTCATCTCAACAATTTAGGATGGTTGAGAGCCTGGAAATTGCGCTGCGGAAGTGCAGACCGGGCTGCAGGATATTTGTGGGCTGCGGCGAGCATCCCATCAGCTCTTTCGGGGTGATTGGAAACAGTGGAGGACAAATATCGGGTAAGCTTGTGCTAATTATCGTTCAAAACCTTGGATTTGGAATCGCCTTGCCTTACAGATTTTTCTTTGCCGCCAGGTCCTCATGCGGGCTACGGTCAAGCAGTCATTTCTCCGACAACTGCCGACCACGTTTGGCTAAATGTCATGCGCTGTAGCGAAGTGTCCATGGAAAATGTCACCATTCTTCTCGACAAAGTCAATTTCTCATCTACTGGCGCTGGCGACTTCTCAACATCGGGCCCAGGCGTTGGGCTTCTTGTTCAGGGTGGACTTCGACTCCACAACGTGATTATCACCACAAAGTTGAACGACAATGCTGAGTAAGTGCGTCACGGCCCTGGCCCTAAAGAATACTTTTGCTCTGAATGCGAAAATTGATAACCGATGGAATTTCAGAAATCCTTCACGCCCAATCACTGCCATCGAGCTGACGGAGCGAGCGTCGTTGCACCTTCAGCGGAGTACAATCAAATTCTGCAGTATTGGGCTCGTCGTTCAAAATGATGCGGATACAGAAATTTATGAGGCAACCATCACGAATTGTGTGATTGGCATGCAGGTAAGTTCCAATCAAAGCAAGGCAAAGCAAGTACGAGGTCCGGCTTAATGAAAATGAACCCTGGACACTTTTCAGAGCGCGTTGCTGGGCAAAAACTACATTCAAGACGTGGTCATACTTCATTCGAACAATTACGCGATCATGCTGGACTCCGAGACTCAGCTTGGAGAAGGGAGCGTGGAAAATCTGAAAAACGAGGAGAGCTTCTTCATTGAGAATATCAAGATCAAAGACTGCTCCACGGAGGTCTACTTTGTTGGTGTCGAACCACAGAGCTCTAGTTCAGGCTCCGACCACGACCAGTCGGGTGGATCGCTGAACAATACGAAATGATAGCTTACACCGTCATTTTAAATTATTGTAAAGAGCAGCTAGTGCTAATAAATTGCGCCTGTGCCTCCGTCCGCCCTGAAATTAATTATGTGCCTCAACTCTTCAATTGGAATAAAAAGGAGTTTCGTTCTTAGCATCGAATGCTTTTATTGCGAATTTTTCAGTTTTTTCCCCGATTTGAAATTTTTAAGTGCAGTGTCTATACAGTCTCTTTCCGATTGATTGCCCGAAACCAACGTATTCACTTTTAAGCGTCGGTTTCATTCTCGACGTTGCAGGCCACGTCATATTCTCGATATCTTCGGAATCTCGGTAATTTGGTTACGTATTTCTGCAACAAAGAATAATTCGTACAAGAATACGTACAACACTGGCATTACCAGAAAGTTGACATGGACCTTACCTCAAGTGGAATTCTCTTCCGCCCCGCTCCCGTGCAAATTGCGTAGTAGTTTCCGTTCAGAATCCGTTTCTGAAACCGTTTCGTGAGCGCTCCGTTGTTGGCCGTCCATGGTTGCCTGTCAACCAACTCCTTCACTGTGGTTCCTTTCAGCTGGGCGGGCTTGACGATGTTCATTCCCTCAAACGAGTTCATGCTCATGTTCTGGAGCAGGAGCAGCATTCCTTCGTCATGGGGTTCAAAAATCTCATTTTCCCTGTAAATTGTTACAACGAGGCTTGAGACAACGAGGCTCGGCTTGTACAGAGGAAGTTTCTTACTTTGGCTGATAAGGTAGTCCAACGACGTCAAGCACTTTGCCTTCAACTTCCTCCACGCCAAGCGCATTAAGAAAACCATACATTTCGGACTGAAACTGGCACGATGCAAAAGTGTCCACTTTTGGGTAGTAAAACAAGAATGCGTGACACATTTCGGAGTCTTCGGTGGTCAAATCGCCCTGAATCAAGTCAATAAAATAAAATGGGTCCCAAATGAATCCTCAGCTGCAAGTTTGCTTCCAGTAATTTTCACTTTTCACTGATGGGCCAATAAAATTGCCCAAATTGCCTTCTTACATAAATTGGATCCTTCCGGTGAGTCGTGTTGTAGTCGCACATCATGATCAGAGTGTCCCCAGGCAAAATTTGGCGCTCCGGTGAAACAATGCGAGCTTGTTGATAATTCAGGTCGTAATTATTGTCCTGTGCAATTCATATCAAACCAAGCCAAGCGATTAGAGCTGCTGCGGCTGCCGAAGCCGTAGTTCGAAGAATCGCAGAGAGATTCGGCTTACTTCAGCGATCGGAGGCAGCTCTTGTCCATTCCGAATATGACGAAGCACAGCTCTCCGTGCCACACTGTGAGAATGAAGCACAACATGTGTCGCCCTTACACCGCCTGGAGGCAGCGCTTTGCTGGTGCACTCCGCCGTGCAGCCGCCGACCATGTGATAACTGTCCGCACCAGGCGGGACAAAAAGGAAGGAAGTGAACCGCGTGCCGATTGTGGCCGATGTCACGTCGTTTTCTCGCAGCTGGTCGGTGTGATAGACGCGAATTCCAGAATTGTCCATAACTGCAATCACAATCAGTAGCCAGAACTCGAGTTAATGCGGCGCTTGCGGCTAACTTCTGAATTACTTGCATTCAATGCCCTCCGGATTATCGTAGTGCACCTCAAACATAAAGTACGTTGCGCCGCCATGCTCCTCCCCAATCGGAATGCCCAAATGCTCGGCGAGCATCTCGCCTTCCTGCCCGAGGGTCCAGACGATCGGCACCGTCCAGCAGTATTCGCCCCATTCGGTGGGCATGTTTGGATTGTAGCACGTCTCAACTCGACCCAAGTGCTTCTTGAAGACAGATGCCGTGTCACCGTTTGGAACGATGCACTCAAAGACGATAAAGTGATGCACTCGGGGCTTGTTGGCAGCTTCGATGATTGGTCGCCACTGAAATTGCGCCAATGCAATGCAGGCAATGTTTGAGCTCAAGCTGTACATTTTTATACGTGTTTTCTTGTTTCTTACCCCAATCATATGATTCTTCTTCTCCATTTGCGGGTATCGCATCAGAAAGCAGGAATACGTTGTCCTCTCGATTCCAACTTTGTACTGTGCAAAAATCAGAACGCAGAACACAAACACACATGTAAAGAAAAACTACGCGCGGCCTGGTAGCGATCTCGGACAAGGAGGCAAGGTTTTGCTTACATTTTCCACGGCTATATCAAAGAATTTAACGTGAGGGTCCAGATTTTCGTCGTCTGGAAACGCTGTGTCCGTTCCTTGTGCTCTCAGGTATGCATTTTGCACTCCACGCTTGTCACGATGATACTGCGGGTTGAAGTTCCCTCCGTTAGCGTCCGGATCTTCGTCTCCAAACGCCCAAATTAATTTCACTGTGTCGTTCTGTAAAAAAGGACCGATTCGTTGTTGAAACCACAATTCAATGACAACTGATTGTTATTATGTTGATTTGAGAAATGAGAAAAGTGAACTTGCCGTAATCTTGTAGTCATTTTCCTTATCGCACGTGTTCCATTTCCGTCTGTATCTGACGACCGTTCCATCGCCGCTTTCTTCTGCCTCAAGCAACTCGACGTCTTGGCTCCGGTCTTCCCGCGGAGTTTCGTTCCCGACAGAGTACAAGTCTTTGACATGTGGCTGACCGTTCTTGTCGACCCAACCCATGATTATGTCCGAACCCTGCATGGCTCCATTGGGCGACATGCCGATGGCAACGTAGCCGCTGGTCGGGGCGCTTATTTCCATGGCCAACCAATCTGGATCGCTCGTGGACCACTTGGCATGGAACCCGCTCTCGAAGTCCAGCGTATTTGTCCAGGCCATGGGTCCCAACGACCCGCCTTCGTCATCGTCGTAGGAATTACCAGCGGCGACCGTGAGGGTCAGAGCCCACACGAGGAGCTGCAACTGCAATAAGAAGAGTTTCATTGTTCACGTACGCAAGCAGAAATGTGAAACTTCTTTCGAGGCATGGGCTAGTTACTTTTGGTTTTTATATCCTAATAAGAAGATCTGGAAAGATTATGCATGTGCACTCGTATTCACCAATCCAAATGAAACATTTTTCGACTTTCCGGTCGATTAACTTAATTTCATCGTGATCTCCTCTCGCGTTCGGGTTGTCTGTCTCGCGTCAAGCAGATTCCAGAGCGAAATTGGCCTGGCTGAGTGGACAGACAGGCTTATTTGCGATGCAGCAGCGAAAATAGCGATGGAAATGCATCTCGTCCTCGTGTCGAGTCAGTTTAGTAGAGAGACCAAGTGCACAACGATTTTTGAGTTCAGCAAGCATCCGTCGATCAGTCATGATTTATGAACAGTCAAGTCAGTAAGAATGAATGACTCTGCAAAGTGCGAACGCACAATAACATAATTTAGTAATTACGTAATTAAAGTTTTGCATGAGTCTGTCTGTCACCAAGCCCTCGTTATTGGAAAATTACCACACAAGAACGAATGTCAACTCCTAATTGAGCTGACTGTCCTCTTTCAAACCTCGTGACCACGATTTCAAAATTTCGAACCTTATCACGGCCATGATCAGTCGCACTTACGTACGAGTGACATACGACAGGAAATGGAGGCACCGAGAAGACAAGGGCAAAGTGACAACGACGACGAGGAGGGTGACGGTGACGGAACCTTCATTAAGTACTTCATGTACTTCATTCAATTCTCAGTAAACCCAAAAGCCAAAAGGTGACTGACAACTGGCAAGAACAACAAGTTTGTTAATCTTGTGGACCGTGGCCGTCGTGTTGTCATTCTTACCATTCAGCCTAATCCACTAAATCAAATCGTCTGTTACATATCACGTACGGTAGTGTCGTCGTGTTTCCTTGCCCTTGTCATCGTCATCGCAGTGTCAACGTCAAGCTCAAGAGATAAGAACCTATGCTGCTGCCGCTACCTTCACGAGACAACAAAACAAACGGAAAGAATTCGAATTCAACATCAAATTCCGTGAATTCTTCATGCGACAATCGACGATTAAAATACAACTACTACTACAACGTTAATCCCGAAGTATTGACAAAAACTTACATTTTATCAGCTCTCAGCACAGAATTGAATTGATGAACTCACGCCTCACGCACATTCGACTCGACACTTAAAGTAACTGTTCTTGCGTCTTGCGTTCTTGGGTTGGAGGTCACGTTATCGTCGTCGTCGTAGCTGATGCATATGAGAACCAAATTCAGGAGGTATCACACTGCTTAATAACACTGCGCCTTTGCATTTGCATTTTACTTGGACTACACTAATTGCTGATGATTCTGCAATTCTCCATTGTATTAATTCATGATGGGTGACGATGAGCTGTAGAAACATCGAATGACGAACGGGGAACTAATAAATTAACAATTAATGTGCCTGACTTGACGCTGGGAATTCCGAGTCGGTGTAGTTTTTGGCACGCCAAATTCAAGTTCAATGGTAAACATCTGACTCTAGCACAGACTCATTCGAGCCATAGCCTTGTGAATTGCTTGTGAAAAAGTTGATGAGTTTATGGCACGACGTCGGACGGAGCCGACAGGCGAGGAGCAAGTTTAAGCATAAGTATAGAGAACAGATACAAAACGAAGAACGAGAAGACGACTGACCTTCACCATTTACGTCAAAGTCAAGCCACTTTTCAGTTGAGGGCAGTGTTCAGTGCTTAACTGGCTTAACACGAGCCAGCAGCCGTCGTGCCATCTCTATATTTCAGTTCTGGTTCCCATTCCACTAGTTTAATGCAAAATTGTGGTTGTCCATGAATAAATTCATAATAAAATGTACACACAAGTTTTTTGGGAGGTTGCTCAACAATTAAGAAACTCAAGACCTCCGCAGGTCCACGTACACGTACGCAGCAGCAAAAAGTAATCTAAACAGGTAGCCTTACTTTACTTAGTTATTAAGTTGGATGACGAATGACGTGATTCTTATGAACTGAAGAATTGCAACGAAGAGATCATTTTTTGTGCGCAACTTCTTCGTGCGGTTACTGCCTGCTAAAGTTCGCAGTTCTTCCACGGCCTTCTCTGTATTTGCACCGATACGCGATTTTCTCTGTCGCCTCTTGCAGAAAACTTAAGCTAATTAAGTGACTGCACTCCAATAATCCAGCTCCAGCCATGTTGGACAGCATCGAAATGCCCCCGGATCACACGATGGGTCGTCAGATGAGCCGTGAGTCGCTGGTGGCTCGCCCGATCCACGAACGAAGACTGACACGCCAGGCAAGTCGTGCAGAAGTGCTCGGCGGTCCGACTCCGTGCAGCACCACTGCAGCTCGTCGTCTCTCGCTTACCCGTCAGATTAGCCAGCACTGCGAGCCGCTGAATGGATTGGGGACACTTGGATACGGACACGGCACAGTTCGAGACCGAATTCTCACACGCCAAGCCAGCAAGGAGGTGCTCACTGTCACTGAAGACAATAAGACCACTCTCCTCCGACGTGAACGTGGATTCAGCCGCACATTCAGTCAGGAACTCACGGCGCTCTCTTCACAATTCACAAGACAACGACTCCTCTCGCGCACCTTCAGCCAGGAGGACTTAGACGAGCATTTGCCCATTTTGTTGAGGAGTCTTCGTGAATTGCTCAAAGGTGAGACCAAATCTTTAATGAATATAAATGCATGCATCGAAAAATAATGAACCTTTTCGCTTTTCCTCGCAGACGATCAAGAATGCCTCCGCAAAGACGACGAGTTCCTGACCAAGTTCCTGCGCGTGAAGAAGTACAACGTGGAGCGTGCTCACGCTCTCATCCGGAGCTACTACAGCCAAATCAAGCGGAATCAGGACATTCTCATGAACGTCCGTCCCAGTAGGTGCATGTCCATCTTCCAGGAGAACATGGCTGTCATCCTGAAAGGCAAGGCGAGAGACAGGTCTACAATCGCGTTCATTCGCGTCGGAATGTGGGACACCAAGAAATTCACACTTCAGGACCTTATGCGCAGCTACATCTTCATTGCGGAGCAGGCAATTCGTGATCGCGACACGCAATTGTACGGAGTGACGGCCATCGTCGACCTGAAGAACCTTGGCCTGTCCCACTGTCGCCAGATGACGCCGAAGGAGCTGAAGCGAGTCATTTTCGGGGCGCAGGACGGGTTTCCAGTGAAGCTTGCCGGCGTGCACGCCATCAACCACCCGTACATTTTCTACAGCGTGTGGTACGTCGCTCAGCGGCTCCTGAAGGAAAAACTGCGCCAGCGGGTGCACATGCATTCCGACCTCGCTTCGCTGCATACGCATTTCGACCGGGAAATGCTACCCAGCTGCCTCGGAGGGCCACTGGACCTTCACGATGCTATGGATCACGATGTGATTAATACACTCCTGAAAGAAGATCGCCTCCTCTCGGAATTCTACTCTTAGGAACTCGACGCTGAATGCTGAAATCGTAAAGTAAATTATGAGCTTAGAGCTTCGCTGGCATTTGAAACCGAGTGCACCGCCATTTTGTCTTTTTGTCCTGTACTGAAAACTGAAAACTGGTAACTGGAGTCAAGTTCGTGTGTAGTTAAGCAATTTAGCAATACCAATAGCAATAGCAATAGAAATAGCAATAATAAATTACTTGAATTACGATTCAGTGCACCCCAAACTCGAACTCGTTTCTTTCTTATTCCCTGGCCTGTTACACACGTGCATTATTGTGGGCAATTTCAATTCTGCAATGGCAATGGCAACGAAACTCGACTCAACTCGTTTTGACTTCTGCTGCATAAAAACTGGATGACGGAGTCCGAAATGGGCAATGCCAAATGTAACGAAACGAAATGTGGAACCGGTTCGCCTTGAATGTTGGTTCCATTCTTTTGTCTTTGCCTTTTGCGCCTGCAAAAAGCTCAACCGACTTGTTTCCCTGCGCCTGCGTTTACCCCGTGCGAAAAACAAGATGCCCAATTGCTCAATAATGCTGCATTTCGAACAGCAGCAGCAGCAGCAGTGAACAGTGAATTATGGTTCATGGACCAACTTCAACTTCCCAGCATCAGCAGAACAGCAGCAGAAGCTCATAAAATGATCACCTGACTCTGGTTCACTCAATTCACTGTTGGACATCGAGCAGGAGCGAATCAAAATCACAATTCACAAAAACACGTCGGCTCGAGAGGAATAATGAAAAGAAAATTCACACGCGAAGAGCAAGTCAGTATGCCCACGTCAGTATTGATGCCATTATGAGTTCAAGGTACACGTAAGCATAATTAAATTCGACATTACACTTTTGTCTCCTCTCTGGTCGGTCTGTCGGTCGCTTTGTGCCTGTGCTGCTGCCTTAGTGCCTTAATTTTGTTAATCGATCTCAGTTTTCGCAGCATTAAACCATAAAGCATATAATAATTATTCACTCGCATCAGTTGGCTACTAATTAAACGTGCAGATTCTGGTGAAAAATTCACATGGTGCAGGAAAAGCGGTCGAACTAGTCTCCAGAATAAGTTTCGGGCGTTACAGCTCAGTGCAGTGCAGGAATGGGAAGACCCAGCTAGAGAATGTCCAACAAAAACCAGCAACTCGTGATTCCCGATCGCATGCAACCCGGAGCCGTTTCCGCCTACGGAGACACAGGAAACAGGCTCTTCAGCCTTCGTGAAGAAGATGAAGAAGACGCACTTAACAAAAGCGGAGGCGGCCGGAACGCAGCCGCCCCCATGTCCTTGACAGCGCCTGTGATCGAAGATTTGGAGTCACAACTGCCACAATTGCTCAACAAGCTTCGAGAACTACTCAAAGGTACGTAATTTGGTAGAATTCCCAAAATAGGGTTCGTATCAGGCTCGATTTCGAGTTTTGACTGATGTTCTCGATTTTTTTTAACTACAGCTTACCCAAACTGCAAGCGTCGGGAAGACGAATTCCTCGCCAAATTCGTGCGCGTAAAGGACTACAACGTGCGCAAAGCGCTAGAGAGCGTTCGCAACTTCTACCGTAACACTGAACGGAATCACCGGCTCATCGAGGACATTCGTCCCAGTTACTTCCGAGCCTTGTACGGCGCAGAGTTCGTGAATGTCCTAAGCTCGCGGGGTACTGATGGGTCAAAGGTTACTGTGATTCGGATGGAGGGCTGGGATCCATCCCAGCACAATCTGGAGCAGATTCTCCAGGTTTGCGTGCTGCTTTTCCAGCATGGAATCCAAGACGTTCAGACACAGCTGCGTGGCAATACGCTAATTTTCGACTGGAAGGGACTGACCCTGGCGCACATACGCCAAACTACGCCCAGCATCATCCGCCAACTCGTGGTCTCAGCGCAGGAGGGGCTTCCCATCAGAATAGCCGGGCTCCACTTTGTAAACTACCCATCCATCTTCTGGGGACTTTACTACGTCGCGAAAGGGTTCATGAAGCCGAAGCTGCGTGCACGAATTCATTTTCATAAGGAGCTTGAATCTCTGCACGGGAAATTCCGCAGAGAAATGCTGCCCAAGGAGCTCGGCGGCACTCTGCCAATGCAGGACGTGGTCGATAAGGGATTTATGGAGACATTGTTCCTGTACGATCGAGACTACAGTCACTATTACTAAATTGTGATTTACTTTAACTCCTTTAAAAATGGGAATAAAACATGAATCGATTTTGTATTGCGCTGTGGAAATTTGCCCTTTTCTTGTTTCTTTTAACGGAATCCAATTCATAAATCCATTACACGAATAATTCTTGCTATGTGTCCATTATGTGTGCCATTGCAAAGTCTCCAAAGGTAAGTCCACTCACCACGCCACAATAACAAGAAGTTCATCTAATTTTCTTTTTGTCAGACATGCGAAACTGAAGAACGATGATGTATGTCAAGATAACTCTAGCCATCTAAAACAATCAATATAATTTCGCAACAATGCATGGTAAACGTTGCAAAACGTTCATCCGCAATTGCAAATTCATGACTAACCATCGTAACGTTTGGCTTTCGGACTGTGAAGAAACATTTCGCGTCTAATTGCAGTGGGGTGTTAGTGACATTGGTCATCAGTTTCGAAAACTGCAAAGACAGAACTTACAGAGACGTTCGGAATTTGTAAGGCTGAAACTGACTTCGTGACTTCCTTCATACTTCTCGCTCTCGTCCATTGATCTTCCTTTGTCAATTCCGGCTCCTATCAGTGCTTTCGCCAGACGATCGTATGCGGTTTTAATCATTTCGACCGTATTCACCAAAAAGTACATGCGATACATTGCAATAACGCACATCATGCTCTGACTGATTGGAATTTCCTTTGAGACTGGGTGGTCAGTGCTCACGATATAGTAGGACCCAGAAACAATTCCGGAGACCAGAATCAGATAAAGAACAATGCATTTGGATGACGTGTAATTCTCGTACTGATCGAAAACTTTGTGGGAGTTCAAGTTTGGGTTCTGAGCCTTCATTTCACGTGATGTGTTTTGTGCTGTCGTTCCGAGCTTTCTTGTCTGTGCTGCTCAACCCTCGAAATAATTCCGTCCAACATTGTCGCCAAAGAATGTGAAGCGAACGAAAGTACGCTGAAAAAGTAGGCAACACCCAGTTTCAAGCAAAGAAAAATGGCTGAAAGATTCAGAAGAATTGGCCAAAGTTGCTCGTCACTCGTGACGGTAAAACGAAGCATATCTGCCCAATTTGGTCGTCCCAACTAATACCATGTACTACCACACAACGTATACGGGACAGTGGGCACCTAAAACGCTGAACAAATGGTTCCAGATGGAGAACCGAAAGCGAAATTCGACTGCTCTCTGTGTCGGATATTTCTTTCGGAATCCTTCGATGGATTTTATCACTTCCAGCAACCCAGCCAAGTTTGATACGCTCAAAATGTGTATCAGAATTTCAAAGGCGAAAGTTGTGGCTCCCCAAACCCCGAAAGCAATGCTGTCGGTGAGGGACCGTTCGTACGTAAAATGAACATCCATTTGACGCATGACTCCAGCCAAATGCTGGAATTCAAGAACCTTTAAGCCAAGAAGACCCCAGCTAAAAAAAAGGAAGTGGCTGCTTGAAAATAAGTGTGGGTAGTCAGAAGATCTCAGCCGCCTGGGACCGCCACCCGAATTGAAATCGCAGAAGCCAACCGCCGAAGTGTAAGTTTAATACCCAGTTCGGTAGGGTGAACCCAATTCTACTTCAAAATCTTCAAATCCTCATTCCAGATGCTCGGACTGGGATCGAGGCTGATGTCAGAGAACCGTGAGCTTTACGCCGACCTCTGGCAACAGCTTCCAAAGGAATCCAGCTAATTTTCCAGGATATGGAGCATTGAGATCTTGAATCCCAGCGGCACAGTGCATTTTTTTTACCACTTTCATGCTCGGCGTACAATTTCGCGCTGACGAGGATGTCAACTTTGACTGGCTACCACGAGCCACCAAGTTTGCATAGGAAGCCGGAGGTCGCGGTTCTGGACAGGCGATCTTCTGAGCTTTCAAAAAACGTATCACTTGGATAGGGTCAACACGGAACCCCGACCCCCAAAATGGTGTCCCTCCCTACTTGGGGCTCCATTTCTCGAGGCTTCTGCCGTATCTGCAGCCAGATTTTTGGGAACAGGTGTTCCTGCCAGTGTTCCAAACTCAGCCTGCGATGTTGCAGGGGAATAGAGAAACCGAACCGCAAAGTTGCCACATAAATTTGCATAATTTTTTTCTAAGTCCTCTAACGTCCGTAAGACACTATGCAACTCTCCGACTTGGAAAATATTTTTAGCAAAAATTAAGTGACGACTTTGGATGTTAAGTTTTCTATTGCAAATTGCACGCCGAGCATGAAAGCGGCACGATGTTCCCATTTTCCAACCTTTTCGAAGGATCCTTCGAGTACGAAGTTGATCTAATGCGGTTGCGGTAATAAATACTCAATACGCATTTTAAATACGTCATGCATAGTTCCCATTGGCACTTGAGTGCTCTGTACCACCATTCACCATGCTGCTCACGTGTGAGAACTGTAAACATCCTGTTGCTATGCTGCTCCCAACTCAGAATATCGCCAATAGCATCTGTTTTCTGGTCGGCCTGATGTACAAGTACACCGAAGCTCAGAACCGCAAAGTGAAATGACTTATTTGCGGATTCAGGAGCTCATTGCCATTGTCATTATCATTGCGGATTCTGAAAATCCGGCTAAAATCCGCACTCATCCGCGTCATTCTCGTTTATTTAAGTACGGTTCCTAAGCAAGAGAAGCATCAATACAGTGCCAATCTAGGGACGAGTAATAATCATGTCCAACAAGTCAAGCATGCCTCTTCTCGGCGTCGGCCTCCTGCTCGTAGTTGTCGTTGCGGGCGCTGGCGCAGTCCTCCAGCGTCTGACGGTCTACTCCGGCCCGAACCAGACTGGCTCGGCTGTGCGAGTTGACGAGAAGATTGCCGACCTCGGCCGGTATCCTCGCCTGCAGTCTTTTCTGAGCTCGGTTCAATCCTACTGCGCCGTCGGCTGGTTCGATTTCTACGCACAATGCGATTTCAATGGCGCCAGTGTGGATCTGGGTGGCCAAGGGATGGACGGAGCGACGGAGAAGTGTGCCCCCGCCAATCTGAGCGGTTTCACAGGCTCCGTTCGCTTCACGGGGCCCTTCGACCTCTCCACGCCGGTCCTCACCCTCATTCAGGGTACATCCAGTAACGCATTCGGAGGCCGGGAGATCGACGTTTATGAGAGGGCTCGTCGATGGATCCCACTCAACCAAACCAGCGCCGTGTACACTTACGGTGGCTCCAACTGGACTCTCTTCACCGGCGACAATTTCCAAGGCAGTTCCTGGTGCTTCCAGCAGACGCAACAGGGAAAAATGATCAATCATCTCGTGCTCAATGCGACGACGCACATTCGGTCCGTCAGGCAAGGATGCGAAGGCGACTCGGGAGCGAACGACGCGGCGGGTCCCGGCGGATGTGGTCGTCGTCCGAACCGTCTTTGGTAATTAAACGGATCGATATTAAGGCAAATACTACGTGCAACTCGTACTCGTATACGATCAATTGAAGGAATATTAGTCAAAGAGTAAAATAAAACAACCCAGCACATCAATCAATAAGACAAATTAATTCACGAAGACGAAATAATACAAGGCTGAGTAAATGATCGATAACTTCAAACGGTAGGCTTCCACGTGTCTTTGTCTGAAAGGGCTTCTGATCCGGGAATTACTCAAGAACGACTTAATTACACTTTTTTCAAAGCAAATGGAACAGGATTCCAATGAATTGTACCCAACGCTTATTAAATCGATTTCAAATTTTGACTCTCCGAGACTGAGGTTGAGTTTGAGCTTGGAATGAATAATTGGAAATTAGGGATTGTGAAACTCAAATTCAGGCAGCAATTTTGTGCTTTTTTTACATTGGCTGTTTTAATTTCTGATCACTTATCAATGTATGGTCGTTAATTGTCAGGATGAGTTCAGCACAAACTTAGAAAAGGAATTAGTTAGTTAAAAATTGTCAGCTCCTGCTCGTGTCAGCCAGCTTGAATCTGAGCGGCCAACTGATATGACTGACCTCCCGCACGCTTTCTACACGCTGTTCTTTCACGCCACCCGCCTGAACGGAATCTTGCCCTTCACCTTCGACCCCGTCACGTGCAAAGTGTCCATCGCTTCTTCGCACTCATTCGCCGTAGCCCTCTTCAATTTCAATTTCCGCGTTTGCACCGCCAATCTTCTCAAGACATGTACGATCTTTTACGTCAACTACGCGACCGGGTTTCAGCTCCAGTTTCATACGATAACAAACGCCCACATTATTCAGGCCATGTGGCTCATGGGCGCAGGCTGGTTACTGACAATCTTTCTTAATGCATGGACTCAACCGACAGAGACCGCGACAACGCTGACGAGGTGGATTCGTTTCGAGGCTGAATTCGAAAAGGGTAAGAAGACTAAAAATACTTTTGAAACTGGCGATCACAGACGGTTCAACTGGCGAGGGCTTTTTGCCTACAGATTTCCCAGCCAGCAAATCTCAGGCCCGACGCAGGCTCAGGTACCTCTCTACGCTTGGCGGATGCTACGGTCTAATTTGGGTCCTCTCTCCGATGATGATTTTCGTCTTGGCGTGGTGGTTTCCGTATTTTCCTGCGTTTTTCAGTTCGTTGCTGCCGTCACCGCCATCAACGGCCGACTGGCCGCCTTTCAGTCTGTCTTCGGTTTCGGCCTTTGTTTGGCGTCTCACTCTGGCCGCCATCGAAATGTACGTGCTTTACATCGCTTGGGGATCCATAATCGCCTTCGACTTGGTCTCATGCACCGTATTCATGAGCATGAACAGGGTGATAGGCAGGCTCAGGGAAGTCCTGACTGAAGAGGGCATTGGCATTGGATACATAGATCTCCACGTTCAGTATTATAAGCAGATTCAAATTCTGACGCGGGAATTACAGAATCTGAACAGTCGAGTGCTTTTCGTGGAAGAGGGCCTGAGTTTCATTCTTCTCGTGCTCATGATTCACTCAATCGTCAACACGTCGGCGGGACATTTCATGACCCTCTTCTACGTAGCCAACCTGATCGCGCTGATTCTGCGCATTTTCGTGCGTGGGCTCCCATTCGCAGAGTTCCATAGAAAGATGCGGGCGTTTGTGAGGGCATTGCGAGCGCACCACCGGCGTGGGAATCTCTACGTCGACCGGGTCCTGGCTGCCTTCCGTCCCCTCAGCGTTCGACCGATGGGTCTGCACCCTGTCACGCATTTGAACATACTCAAGTACGTCTTTTACATTTTCAAGTGTGTGCAAGTCACGTTCAAGAAATAAGCTGGCGCTCACGCTGATGAACGACGATCGATTCCTCGATTCTCTTCGCAATATTTGTCACAAATTACAGCACGTGTTCGAAGCGGCTGGAATTGCTCAATCGTTGCTCGTTGACCTTGTACCCTGATCCTAATACCTGAGGGAATAACAACTCACGTAAATTAAATCAGTAATTGACACAAATAAATCGAAATCGAATTCCAATCCTCTGAGCTGTCAATATTCGATATACTCAAAGTGATGGAACCTCACTGAATTTTTAAAGAAAGATCGTGGCACAGCAAACATTAGAAATTGATTATCGAGTGCCTTGTAAGCACGGTGTCACGGATTTTGACCCCTATCTCCTCCCAAACCACTGAATATTTTTGAAAACTGTTTTCAAAAATGTATTCACGATGGTCCGGTTTAGGGGGTGGGCTAATTCTTTTTTTTATTATTTAAATTTGGCTCTAACCCGACTTAACTCACGGCCACTTAGTGGCCGGCTAATTAAGCTAGTTGAATAATAACCGCGAATATAGATAACAGGAAATTTCGAATAGGCGACTTAGATTCTTTAATGCAAGGTTTCTTGATCGTGCCGGATATGACCGATGATGGTTGATTACTTCGCGACGAGTAAATTACAGCTTTTACTTTTACCTTTTCTCTTCCTACTTCAAAGTGATCGAAATCAAGTTTATTCGAACGTAATGCACCCAACGACGGCTAAATTGGTTGATCGGGTTCAGAGATTATGATCTTATGGAAAGGGAAATTATGGAGGTTAGAAAATTATGATCGGGCCGGTATTTTTCGGAGGGCCGGGATACCGCCATGTGTGGGGGAAGCCTCCTCGCCCCCACCTTTGCTGTCAGAATCATATGCAAGGGGTCTCACCAAATGAAAAATGTCCCGCCATATTTATAGCAGTACTTCCGAAATTTTCTCAATGATATGTGAAATGCATTAGCCAACTCAGTTTTTTACCAGTAACGCTTAAATAGCTGTGTAAAATAAGGATACATCTGTCGATTAGGCTTAAAATGGCGACAAGTATCACCATTTCTGCCCTGCAGACTTCCCAGTCGACGAATCGCAGTCCCGACAGCGGCTGGCTGCTCTTGGCGACTGCTACGTACTAATCTGGATTTTTTCTCCCGTACTCACCTTCATCATGGCTTGGTGCTTCCCCTTTTTTCCAGCGTTTGTAAGCTCCGTACTTTCGTTTTCATTAACAATATACAGGCAGGGAGTGGAGGTCTTGTTTTGGCTGTACCACTTCTGCTCGCGCTGTACGAGTCTCACGGGCTCTACAGCGCGTGGGGACTCGTGTAAATAACGTTAAAGAACTTGGTGTGATATGTTCTCCAGGCTGTGAAATGTGAAATTCACTATGACGTAATTAGCGTTATTTGCCATTTTCTATTACAACATTCATTATTTAACGTTATTTAACAATATATCACAATATTGAACGTAATTTACCACCGTTTATCAAACGTTACTTAACGTTTAACAATATTTTACAATATTACACGGTATTTCCCACTTTGTTCTATCATCACATTTCTTCACAATATTTCGCAGTATTAGGCGTCATTTAGCAATATTTCACAGTTTGATGGGAAATATTCCAAAAAATTGTGATTATCGAACACTGGTGAGGAGTCGTGATCGCCTTCGACCTGCTCCGCACGTTAGATAAACTCCTAGATGTTTTATCAAACAAAGGCTCCATGTACGCACACGCACATTTCTACATTCAATACTATCAACAAATTCAAATCCTGGCGTGCGAACTGCAAAATTTAAGTAATCAAACTCTATTCGTGGACGAAGGCTTGAATTTCGCAATTGTCGTCCTTCTAATTCACGCACTCGTCAGCACGTCGTCGAGGCTCATCATGACTCTTTTATTTGGCCAACCTGATAGCGTTGATGCTGCGTATTTTTGTTCGGGGCTTGCCAGTCGCAGCATGTCATAAGAAAACGGTCGCATTCGTGAGGGCACTGCGAACATGTCGACGTCTGTACTCAAATAACTCAGCTTGCGCTGCCTGCCTGGTGGTCTACCGTGCAATCACCGTTCGACTAATGGGCCTGCTTCGGGTTACCCATCTGAACTTACTCAAATACGTCATTCTCCTCTTCAAGTGCGTGCAAGTCACGCTCAAGAAATAAATGCTTACAAGTATTTGTTATCAATGACGGAAAACCAACCAATGTTTGTCGGTTAACTTCAATTCATCCTGCCAACCAACTTATCGTTGGCCTGCTTAGCGGTTTGCGATTGGAGTTTTATTACAGTACCTCCTGACTGAACAGAGTTGGTAAGAACCTTTCATGTTGAACTGAAACCGCATTAGAAGTGGCCCGATCGCCAGATTAGGCCCGAACCCGGAAGGGAATACCAGTCTTGTACGTGCGGCTCGCCGTGCTGTGCTGCGTTTGGTACTCATGAAATCATGAAATCGTGGAGCCAGCTGGTCGATTTTTTGGCGTGTTTCCTCGTTGTCTTCGTTTTTTCTCTGGTGGGAATCACTGCTGCTGAAGGGAATTGGGAATCCATCGTTCCTGCGTTGGGAGGCCACGGAGATAATGGGCTGCATGGCAGACCGCTATTTGGCTAAGGTAATAGAATCTTAATTCAAACTTAATTCGTACATGTCTGTTTGAAGTGCTTTAATTCTGGCATGAACATTTACAGCACCCGATCAGATCAAATCAGACTTCCTAGAGTCCCAAGAATTGTGTTACATTCTTCAGTAAATCTGCTTTCTAAAAGATTACATTTTGTACAATTGTAACATATGGAAATAAATTAGTTGATCGTTTCTCTATTTCTGTTGGAGCCAATCTGTACATACACGTGGCACTCACAGCTAATGATTCAATACATGCGCCTCAGAAACTCGGAGAACAAAGATTCTTGATTGAAGCGAGCAGTGAGATTCGTAGTCAAGTGAAGATGTGATACACAGGAGGCGGATCTCGGCCGAGTCGTGTTGATCGTCTTTGTGTTTAAGTAGTTTGCAATCTGCTAATGTACGATCTTTCTTTAAGGGCGTTAATTGATATCAGCAATACTCGCCTCTCGCCTGATAAGAATAAAGAATGAAGTGAAATTAGTAATTGACACGTAGCATCGGTTGGACATTGTGCATCATTGTAGACTATGCGAATACACACCGAGCGACACTTCCAAGTTGTGCCACTTGCCCAAACATTGTTCTTACAGGCAAATTCACTCATAAGCATATTCACTGGACCCAATGGGACATAAAAAAGTGGATCCCGTGTTTGGGTCCATGTGGTCAGCAGGGACCATTCCCTTGTTAGTAAGTTAGTGCAAGCCTTCTGTCCAAGTGATTTGACTTCGCTTGGATTTTATTGGTGATAATTGGCCTCATGTTTCGCTTGTTTGATTGCAGATTTTCCTCCTAACGTTGAATTTGACGGACTGTTCCAAGATTTGGACACTTTCATTGTTGGATTTTGAATCCACGTCTTTTGTGTGAAGCTTAGTTAGTGTATCGACGTATTTTAAATGTAGAATGTGCCTGTAATTAAATCAGACTTGTGACTTCTTCCTTAGTCAATTCTAAAATCCTTTCCAGTGAATTGAAATTCGATCAATGGATGAAGCAGGACCTTCAAGACGGGCTTTCTCGAATGAAAGCCGCTACGATGACGAGACTCCAGGACCTTCAACTGCGACAACCTTTCCCGGCGCTTCTGGCATACAACAATCAACAACCAGAGCTCCCAGCCGATCATACCAAACCAGCGACAATGACGACTCTGATGCAGCCAGCAGCAACGATGGTGAGCAAGAAGAAATGACTCTAGCAGAAGTAATTAAAGCTGTCGAAGT
>WIXG01000298.1:0-97357 GCA_009869945.1 Mesaphorura yosii | reverse complement strand
TAGGACAAATAATTTTAACTGGCATCGCCCTTACCATCAGCAGACTTAGGTCAGGTTAGATTTGGTCAACTCAACCTTGTCTCAATCTTGACTTGTCTCAGTACTGCTTCTACGACAGAGAGTATCCCAATGACACATTTTCGAAGGCCTTTTTTAGTTGAATGAGTGCATTGCCTGCCGTGTCACTTCATGTATAGAAAGTGATACCAGTTGTATTTTAAGTGTTGAGTCTTGTTATGAATTTTATGTTTTAATTAAGTGCTGGACCTATATAAAAGAAGATCGAGTTAAAGGTGTTTTATTTGGAAGAAAAGGTGCCAAAACCTGAAGTGCTAATTCCTATATATTTTTGGTGCTACTCCTGTATAAAAGGTGACGCGAAAAACACATCCCGAAAGAAAGCGACCGAGCTCTTGGATAGATCTATTGGTGGCTCTTTATTGTGTTTATATGGTATTATTATTTCTGTCACGGACAGAGTGACCGTTTGCGCTAATTAAGAAGATGCGGTTCGGCGCTCCGTACGCCAATAAACATTTTGATGCAATTTGTGTCCCATTCAAACTTTCGGAATAACGAGGTGAGATGCACATGTAATGGACTGGATGCACTGGAGGTTTTGTAATGCAACCCAACTTGAGAACGTGGACTGCGAATTGATGATGAATTGACTCCCAACTCGCAACTCTTCCTCCCTAGCCAAGCTGGCCATCTGCCTCATTGCCTGGCAAATAATTCTGCACAGGCCCTCTTTCATTCTATGCTCGCAGTTCAGATGTCACCATTCTATACAGAATTTAGCACGTACTCTCGAAGGTTCGACGGAGTAAACGTGTACGGAGGCCCGTGTAAATCTGCTACTGTAGCATGAGTTGTTGCGTTACGCATACGATTCCCGTGTACACTCAAATGCACACCAGCCTGTACTGATTTTTCGGGCCTCTCATTTGCCCATTGTTTGGCCTTCGCTTTACCGCTGCACGTTCAAACCTGTGTTTTACACTTTCGGTATGTACAGAAATCGTTTTGAACGTTTTAGAAGTACATACGCAACAAACAGCATCAAATGCAAACAAATGTTGTAAACTACTTCGTGGGACGAGTCCAAGGCTGAGTCATTGCACTACAGAAGCAAGTCTGAACAAGAATCCCTCTCCCGTAGCCCAAATGTATTGCGCTACATTCACACAACGTAATATCAACGTTTGGTTACATAAAGAAAGAACTTCAGTCCTACTTCGGGTCTCACAAGAATTGGACGACGTGGTTTCTATCTCTGGTGAAAATTTAAGTTCTGGTATCAATTTTTCAGTGAAATTAAAATTCTTTCACCGAATTACACGTAAACTAGTGCAAACTTACCATCAGCACCCAGATTTCGCAAGTCAGCAGCGGAAATTCGTTCAAGACATCCTCAAAAGTTCAAAAGTTGAACCACGGTCACCATCCTACTTAATTAGAGCGAATGGTCACTCTGTCCGTGACAGAAATAATAATACCATCTAGCAAAAAGCTCGGTCGCTCTTTTTCTCGGGCTTTTTTATCGTTAATTTTCCACGGAGTGGAAAAGTAAAGCTATTCTGCAACATTACGGTAAGTAATATCCACATCCATCCGCAGCTCTCATTATCTTAAAGACCCATGCAACTGTGCGGGTTCGTTATTTTTGTTTCTTATGTATTTTTCGGCGTTGAGTCCGAATCCGGTTTCCAGGAAATGGCGGACCAAGTTTTCATGCCATGTTGTAGTACACATGCCATTGTACAACGTGGCATGACTATATGACTGTGATTTGCGAAGATGGCTGTAATAATCAATGTCAAACTTCACCATTTACCGCACTCAAAGAAAGTTCCAAGTCCCAGGTTGACTATATAAACCCTCATATCTTTCCAGATCACAGCCAACTAGTCATGCCACGTTGTATAATGGCATGTGTACTACAACATGACATGAAAACTTGGTCCGCCATTTCCTGGAAACCATGCAAATAGGGCATCGTTGGAAAGCTCTGGCCATGAGCTTTCCAAATCTGAAAACTGCAGGTCTCTGCGGTGTCCAGACCCCAAGATAACCGAGGTCAAAGGTCGAATTTTGGCCAAACCCATGCCTTTTTTAAAATCTGACTTCAGATTCGGGCTCAGCGCCGAAAAATAGATAAGAAACAGAGAAAAAACGATCGCGCACAGTTGCATGGGTTTTTGAAACAGTGTACAGCGTCTTGAATTGTTGGGTTTACTAGTGATAACTAGTTAAATTCCTAAGTGGAGAAATTGACACCCATCTTTTTTATATAAAAACAGGCACCTCGGACGTAGCAAGAAGAAGCCCTAGAAATTCACAACCCTCCTTTGACAAAAGCCTAGGCCATATTGATTGCACGTCACTTACCTTATATCATCAGGTACGACACGGTCGCTGTACAGTTCTACTTAAAATGTCCACACCTATTAATGCTACTACTTTGTTTCCACATAAAAGTGGAACCCAAACGCAACTTTGGAGTGAGAGTCAATACATCTGGAAGGACGACTTTCTTGACTTATTGAGAGAGTCTACTCTGCTTGAAGAGGAATTTTTGGATTTTTCTAAGTCTGAATTTGAGAAGGCTTGGAACGCGGCACAAGAGAAACAAATAGAGGATCTGTTCCCAAATATGTCGCAGACGGAAAACCTGCAGGACATCGTCACAATGCTGGACATCGACTTCAGCGATATAAATTTTGACTCCTTTGAATTGGACCCAACGGCGTTTGAAAAATGGGTTAGCACAGCAGATGAGAACGAGCAAAACAGTTTGGCTTCGTCACTGGACTCTGTGTCTGGGACCAACGTGAACTTGGATGTTATGCTGGCACCAACACGATCAACAGTTGCAGCCCTTGCCGCACCAGCACAGCAGCAACAAGGAACGCTCCTGGAATCCTTCCGAATTGAAGATCTATTGTATCCACCAACTCCATCGCCAATGGCTCCAGCGCAGCAGATAATTGAGGAGCCCCAATGTCTCCAGGCTATGGACACCATTCCGCCCATCAAAGAGGAACATGCACCGAGACCAACCGTTCGATCGTCTTCACGCCGCAAGACTTCTTTGGTTGTGCGTGACTGTGTCGACTCGTCATTGCCACCAACACCACATGGGGAGACAACTACCGAGATGAAGAATAACCGTGGCCGCAAACGCAAGATTTCTGATACTGCTGAACCAGCAGCAACACGACGTAGTAAAGCAACACCAAAGCCAAAAAAACCGAAGATGTGGCAGAAATTAGATGATCCTAAAGCAAAGGATGCAAGACTGGCCCACGAGCGGCGTGAAAGAAAGAAGTTGGAATTGCGACTGGCAAAGGAGAGAATTCATCAGCTCGAGAATGAAATTGCGATGAACTACATCCAGAAGGACGACGGAGCAGCATTAATGAATCGGGTTTTGGAACTTGGACTAGCGAGTAAGTTCAACTTTTGATTGTAATGCTTTTCTTAATATTAAGTAGACATTAGATAGGCAAGGGTTAAAAGTGGTAGTGGTAAGTTAGTGAGTCACGCGCGGCCCGATTGGACTGGAGAACTGGACGCAGGACCCAGAATTCTGAACGGTAATCGGGTAATAACAGTTCACAAGGATTTCTCATGCACTAACGTTTGAGGTAGGATTGCTAGCGCGGGCTTTGGCTTGCGTTTTAGTTTTATGTGTCAGAGGAATTTGTTAGTTCTCAGCACCTGTTTGCTACAAATGTGTTTGCGTTGTGAATTTAGGAAAAACCACTTGACTGACGCAATGAGATTCATTTCCATCTCTGTTCTGGCTTTAACGCTACTGGCCGGTATAAGACACGTGTGGAATCGAGTACTGCGTTGTAATTTGGCTTTTAATGATTCACGAGTAAATATATTTTTAGAAAACAGGGTTGAGAACCAAGAGAACAAATTGCTTCGACGGCTTTTCATTTACGTGTGCTCAATAATACTGATGGTGTGAATGTTTGTGTTCCTGAAGCGATGGCTGAAGGCGGGCCGGATCATGCGATTGCCGAAAATTCTGCTGAAGTGGATGCTTCCACTACTGGCACTGACTAACTGGAGCGTCACAATGTGGCTACAGCTACACCACCCTCGCCTCTCAAATGAACTCTCAGCCTGACAGAGGTGAATTGCACTGTGAATATGGGACAGGCAAACTTTGGAGGACATGTTGATATGAAATGATAATGTCTAATGCAAGTTAATTGTCCAACTTCATGGCCTAATCAGTTCATTCTCTAGGCTAGAGAGAGATGAGAGCAGGATTGTGAGTGGGTCTCCTTTTCCACAGCAAGGCAAACTCATAATAGAGCTCAGCGTGAGCGGACCAAAACAAATGTTCTCCTTGTTATCCTTTTTGTACCTCAATCCTTAAAATCTCCAAAAAAATAAACCATGCAAAAAAGAAAGACAAAGCATTAAAAAAGAAACGGACTGTGATATCGCACATTGCGAACATGCGACTGACATGACCTTATAGTTAGGAAACGCAAAAGATCTCATAGCTTGAAATGAGCACTCAAGTTTTTCGACGGCCAAAACTATCCTTTCGTAGCTAGCGCCGATTGCCTCCTTCGTTCAGTCAAATTCTCTACTTTATTTATCTCCACCTCCACCCTTATGTACATTATAACTATGTTGTCATTTAAAAGTATGGTGAGTCTGACATCAATTTCACTGCAAAAATTCCATTTTCATATTTTTATTCTTTCTAAATTAACCAATTCATTCATAACGCCGTAATGCCAATAAGTCTGCTTAGCATAATTGCATAAGATAAATACATAAGATATATTTCGTAATTTCGACTACTTTAAATATTTTTCTGCCAAGCTGCTGAGTTGGATGAATTGAATTAATCTTTTATTTTTCTTTTTCTAGGACGCCGCTGAATTCCGGGAGACCACACATCGGTGGACTTTAGATTTAGATAAAATGCCGATATTTGTATTGTATAACGATTTAGCAGTAGTAGGTTAGTTAAAGCGTTAAACCTTAACATATTGAGTTGGGTGGCCACGCACCCCTTCAATTGAATTGCAATTTAATTTACAGCGCTGTGACGTGGCAATTTCTCATTCTACGATTTCGTTAATCTTATTGATGTTTAACAATACGAATATTTAGTCAATTCTTTGTTAAACTCTAAACTGTTGCAATAGGTTTAAGATTTTTTCTTCTGCTTTACCATCAATTAAATTAATTACTATTCTACAGCAGCTTGATGCTGCTGTAAATAAAAACGCTACAAAATACAAAAATCTGAAAAAAAGACTGGAAACCAGCACATTGATGTTGTGTTAATAACTAATTATATAGTTCGAAATGGATTCCATAGTTAACTGAATGGGTATATGGATCTTAGTACTTACTTACGCTGGGTATTGTTATATTAACTTGAACTTCACGTTAATAAAAGCAAAGTACTTTAGTCATTGAAAGTTTTGACCCTCGAAAAACGTCTTGCTCGACTTCTGGTATGAGAATTGAGAATCCGACGGAGCGTCCAGCCGAATTCAGCGAAGGAGGTCGAAAGCAGATCTTCAGGAGCTATAGGAGAAGCTGATAATTTAATTGGGTTCAGCATTTTCATCAATTCCAGTAGAATTCGGCCCTTACTGCTCATACAGAAATTCCAGCGTTTGAAATTATGAAAATACAAATCAGTTGCTATTTGCACAAAGAAATAAAGTTAATGCACCAAGCTGAAGGTACGTAATAAAGGCGGTGGATTCGACACGAACTCCAGCGAGGCGACTTGCTTGGCTTCGTGGGCATAAACACAAACGCTGCGTACGAACGCAACTCAAGCATGCTGTGCTGTGTGGTAGTTGTGTTGCACTTAAATAAAGGCAAAGCGTCATTTTTCATTGGGCTTCTCGCCGTGCCGTGATTGCGCTTGTGCTGTGCCCGTTCTCGGTTCGCCGTTGCTGGCTCGCTCACTCGCACTCGGCACGGCACACGGCAAGACGGCAGCGGAAATCCTCCATCACGATTTTCGAAGAGTTGTGAGTTTAATTTGTGGCCTAAACGGTTTAACTATTAATTTTATACTGATTACATTCCGCTCGCCATTCGCGCATTGCTCTTAATTAACACGCAACTCGTAACAGCATACTTTTGTCGTTGGGCAATTGGGCGCATTGGAAGTACGCCGCAGAAATCAAAATCATCTCTGCCGCGATCGCAGTCAGTGCTGACCAACCAGCTCAGTAATCACTAATCAATTTACGAATCAGTGACGAAGCGAGTCAGTTGGCGTCAGTCGCGTTGTTGGTAAGCTTCTAATTTTTTGGCTATAAATATGGTTTATCTTAGACAACTGATAAACTGGGACTAGGAGGCCATTTCCTGATGTTTAATGGTTTGATTAGCTCGGGTTACGTTTTTGGCGTTGGCTTGTTGAGTGTTTCCCTGTTGCACGTGAAAATGTTAATAATGTTCCTGTTAATTAGCCATTTTACAGTCGTGATTGCATGCTTCCGCTTCTGGAGAATTCGGAGCCTTGATGCTTGGTAGCGTCAGTACCGTGGTCTAGTGTTTGGCCATCTTGGATTTGAATTCTAGATGCTAATGCTGTTTTAATTTGCATGAACATTGCGCAATGTAATGTGTAGCAGTTACATTACATGGCGATTTGTGGATGGAAAGTTATTTCTTGGTAGTTGTGATGGTATGGACCGGTGCACTTTGGTTGTTGAAATGGGTCGATGGCCTTTCGGCATGAATAGTAACTGAAATTGTATCGGAAAGTTTTAACTGCTTTAACATCAACGTATTTACATGAGTGCAAAGTAATCTGACTATTGAATGTCTGTGTCGTCGACCCGTCATGTGATCAAGTCTTGTTTGTCTTGTGCTTGATACTTCGTTCTTGGCTGCGACTGACTCGACCCCATTTTCTGTTTAACTTCTTAATTAATACAGGACAGTAAAGTAGATGCACCATTTCCTTACTTTCTTGTCCTCAGTCGTTAGCTGTATTATAATTAGAATACGTGGAAATTTAACAGAAAGAAAGACGGGGTTGAAGCACAAAAACGCTCCTTCTCTTTTCTTCGCAAATGCCAAGGCTCGGTTCTAAAAATAAGGCACGCTTGTAAAGCTTAGAAAGCGTCTCTCTTGAATCTTGAGTAGCATAATTCAATTCTGTCTTTCTTCGTCTTCCAGGCAAGCCACATTCAACATTCCCGACCAGCGACTGGTGAGCAATAAAGCCACACCAGCCAAGTTCATGCCCGAAATGCAATTGTGAAGATCCCTAAAATTTACAACATAATTTACTGATTGCTGAAAAGGAAGATCCGAATTCCGGAAGTACGAAGATACTACGAGCGAGCCATTGATTTTGTAAGTTTCTTTGATTTGATTTTCAAGATTATAAGTCTGGTCAGTAACATGATAACTTATTTTGTAACCCCGATCGCCACGCTGACTTGATCTTCCAATATCAATGAATCAGTGCCAAATTTACAAATTAAATTTGAATTTGGGGGACATTAAAAGAAGGCTCTGTAGGAAGCATTTGATACTATTGTGTATTAGAATGTGCCGAAAACATCAGTCACAATCCATCTATCCACGCATACAACAATGCTTCTTTGAGCTGATTGCTAATCGGTTCTTGCTTTTGTGTTCGCAGAATCTTAAAATGGAGCCACCTGGGGACGGAGAATTCAACTTGATGAATGTGTTTGCGCTGAATACGTCCGGGAATTCGTCATCGTCACCTGAAAGCATTCAAAGCATTGCCGATGATAGCATAGACAACTTCAGTGTGTCCTTGGACCTGGAAAATAACATGGAAGATGAACGCATTGAAGAAGGGCAAGCACCGTCACCATCCGACGAAGTCAATGACATTGAGTTAGAAGGACAAGAAGGAAACGAGGAAAATGAAGAGGAGCCTGCTGGAATGCTAGTCGTAATGGGGGAGGCTGAGAATGAAGAACAAATGGAACGCTTTGGTAGTTCAAGCTCTCATCCACATCCTTTGTTGGTCCCTAATGTGAGTTTTACATATTTGAATACTAATACTTAACAACGATGATACATGCAAATTAGACAAATCTGAATCTAATCTCTTTCTTGTGTTCGTAGATCATTCAAGACATTCTGAGGCACCTTCCTCTGCCCGAAGTTATGAAATGCCGTGCAGTTTGTCATCAGTGGAACGAAGAAGCTTGCCGCATTATTCAAAAGATCAAAACCATAACATTCACCGACAATTCCGGAATCACGTCTTACTTGAAGTACTATCCAACTCCAGCAGAAGGTGGTTTGGTTTCAAGGCCGATCCATTTAACGTTTCAGATGTACAAAGTGGAATTCTGTGAAACGAACGCCATACTGCAACGTTTCTTCTCGGCGCACGGAACCCACATCCAAACGTTGATACTACAACAATCGCATCCTGTCACAGAAAAAGAATTATATTGGGCCCTGGAGAATTACCTGCCGAATCTAGAAAGGCTGTGGCTTCGCTACGTGCCAATACCTGTGCGCAGACCGCCATCCAAGATACAGCCACCAATCCAGATGAGAGAGTACAGCTTTCCAACAATTAAGCATTTGACGGTGGGCACCCAAAGCTTCGTGGCTCGAGAAGGCATGCCTCCTCCAGTTGTTCCGATTGTTCCTGGTGGTGACGGTCAAGGTGTGTGGGGGCCCGTTCACGAGGGTGATGCTGGCAACGGAAATGGTGGCGGGAACCCCGAGGAAGATGCAAACGCTCCTCCCATTCCACCTCGAGACGACGAAGCTGCAATTCGAGGCTCATTTGTGCGTCTTCTCTCAAGTTTGCCTAATTTACAAACTATCTCTTGCTCCTTCCTCGATAATTGGTGTGATTGCACTGTCTCACTTGGAATTCTTCGAGCGCTGGTGCAAGTACCGCGAGAAAAGGTCAAGAATTTAGTCAAGCTAAACTTTCCCCTGCACGTTACACAGCCGGTCCTCGAAGGTTTCAACGAGCAGTCATTCTCTAATTTGTGTGAGATGAACATTCACTTTGGGAAAACAGTCGAAGTTCCAGCGGCAAGGCAGCTCTTCCAAACGGTTGGTCCAAATCTCCAGAACTTGAGTTTATCTCTTCCGGCCGAGTATCCATATACTCGTATGATTCGAATCCCGGGACACGACATGAGGAAGCTGAAACACCTGAGACTCAGTCGCTATCGATGGCCATTGGACTTTTTAGAGAATTTGACAACACTGGAGACACTGACCTGCGTCGACATGCCGTTTCCTACAATCTTCCCAATTAAGATCAAGCACGAACATAACTTGACTTCTCTCAAGATTCAAGGTCGAGATCATCCGATTAAAGACAGCGAAGTTGTGTCGAGAATCACCCGAGCATTCCCAAGACTTCGCGTCCTTCACATTCCGGGCGTCAACGACGATTGCCTGCGCGTTATTTACACCGATCTGCCATTCCTGACTGATCTGGCCTGCACGGATGGGGATTTCACCGACTGCGGTATTTCTGGAGTCTCACTGGAAGTTTGTAACGATTTGGCAGAGACAATGACGTACCTATTTGTGAATCCGGATAAATTTCGAAGGGATTTGTTCATTGGTAATTTGACAAGTAAGTAGGATATTAATTTTTATTCTAATGCTTAGTTTTGCACTGAATGCGTTGTTGCATACTGAAAATAATTTCAATGTACATTTATCGTTAACAGATTTGACTCATCTGCGTCTGGAATCACAATCGATGTCTCATCTTTCGGTGCTATTTGGCATTGTTAAGTGCGGCAAAGTAGAATATCTCCATCTGAAATCGGATAAGGTAATTAACCTTAAAATATTTGGCTGAGTAATAGAAATGTAAAATGCTGGAGTTTGCAAGCTAATTTTTGTGTTCTGTTGTTCTCTTTCAGCTGCATGACGCTGCCATTGAATCAATCGCAGATCAGATGATTTTGTCACTAAAAGTCCTGAATGTGGTCAATTGTCCCCTTGTAACCGAGGCCGGGAAATTCTTCGCTCGAGAACGCATTCCAAATCTCAAAGTGTACGTCAATGGTGACATCGTTGAAGACCTAGAACACATTGAACGAGTCAAGTTACAATCGAAGCATGCCCAATTCGACGCGACCTCCAGACGTCGGGCACGACAAGACGTACCACCAGACGTGCACCGCCGGCGTGTCGCGTTTAGGATTATGCGGGAGCACCGCCACCGCTTACATCAAAATCCTGTCCATGATCCTCTCGCCGCTCAAGTTGCCGCCGAAATTTTGGCAGGAGGAGCCGCAGCACAACCAGTACTGCCAGCTGCAGAGCTTGACCGTCTTTTCGACATGCAGCTTGACGACTTCCACGATCATAACGCCAATCAACCGGGCAATGCACTTGGGGATTTGATGCAACAAGAGCTAGTATATGGACTAGGCAACTTCTACGACGATGAGGGTGACGACAGCTCGACGGATGGTGAGAACGACATAAATTTCTTGGAGTAATTGAATTTAACAGTCATTCGTTATTCGTAGCAGCTACAGTTATTTAAACTTGTTTCCTAATTTATTGTAAAGTTGATACCGATTTTGCCACCCGCCTGCCGCGCAATTCGGTTCAAAGTACAGAGTTTCGCCTCAGGGAGCAAGTTAAGTTAAAGTCTATAAAGACCCAGAAGTAGAAGCAGAAATTATCCCAGAAGGATCAAGATCAAATTGTTTCTGAGCATTCGAACAGTTGATTCATGTCTAACTTCTATCTATGCGTCTGTTCTTGAGCCAGCCAGTTGGAATGCACCATTTCGAATTCGTCGCCCACTCCAAATAGTAAATTTTGGAGCCCCAACTCTACACTTAATTTTTCTCACCTTATTATTTACGTATTATGTAGATTCAGTGTGCACCCACGCAGTGTGAAAGTAAACTAGAATCTGGCTTTCATATCTGATTGTAAAGTTGGATTTATCGAAACAGTACAAACCTGAAAAATAATCAATTCCATTTTCGGTAGATTCTTCAGACATCTGAAGAGCACAAAATGAATCCCAATGAAAACAAGTTCAAGATATTAGGATTTCTAGGTTAGAGACATTCGTCAAGTTATGCGATGAATCCCAATAAACACACAAGTTCAATTTTCTAGAATTAAAAAATTCGAAAAGTAAGTTCGATGAATCCCAATAAACACACAAGTTCAATTTTTAGAATTAAAAAAATTCGAAACGTAAGTTTGATGAATCCCAATAAACACACAAGTTCAATTTTCAATAGTCTACTCTACTCGTAAGGTAGTTGGATGAATCCCAATACACACACAAGTTCAATTTTCAGTTCTTAGTAATTAAGACAGCGTTCGAAGAGAGGTTCGATGAATCCCAATACACACACAAGTTCAATTTTCTAATTAAGTATTTAAAGTATTAGTAGTGAGGATGAGTAGCCTCAACGATGAGATAAGCTGATTGTATTATCAATTTGTAGATATTAGCATATTGCTTGCTGTACTTGGAGTGGAGATGAGTAGCCTCAACGATGAGATAAGCTGATTGTCAAAACGTGTGCGTATTCATGTAGTTTAGATTTTGTCAAGCTTCAAGATGTAATACTTGAAATAAGGATGAGTAGCCTCAACGATGAGATAAGCTGATTGCTAATAATTTAAGGAGCTGGGACTTGGGTTAGGGATGAGTAGCCTCAACGATGAGATAAGCTGATTAGCGTTGTTTCGAAAATGTGCACGCCCTGTAAATGGGCATTGCACAAGGAACTTTGGGTTCGACGATCGGTGGTGGTTCTGTTCCAACTGAGCTATTGACTGAAGACGATAAGATAGATTTTAGTAAAACCAAGCGAGAGCGAGTTGTTTCTAGTTTCAAGCATTCAGAAAGTTCAGAATGCATTTCAAGTTTTAAGAAATCAATTTTTCTAAATTCTGAAATCTGAAGCAGGATTGCGTTGGTAGGCGGACGGGTGGGGCGAGGCGTTTGATGGACGTTGGTTAAGATCAAACTGTTCATGTTCACGAAGGTCGAGTTTCGGGTTCGCATTTGTAACAATTTGTGCTAAGAAATTGTAACTTTTCAGCTATAGTCAAGTCATTTTGTAACAAAGGAAAACCAAAGAAAAAAGTGCTTATAAACCCATTATAAGTAGGTACATTGTAGGCTAAAGTGTGGCTGCTTGTCTTGTCATTTTGCGAGGTCGCCATCGCGCATCATTTATAAAAAGTCGGTATTCATTTCATATTTTATATTCGTATTCGTAAATTCGTACTATTGATATCGGTTGTATATGTCTTTTAAATCAGTGATGCTGAAATGAAATAAATGAGTACATGCTGTTATGCTTTTGAAGACTTGCGAATCGGTTTTTCCAAATGCCCCGATTCAAGTTGAAGTTGCGAAGTCCAGCACGTGCAATGTGGTAAATTAATTGCCGTTGCCGAACCGTTCTACCTTGTTAAGAGATTAGATAACTTAGCAGACGTTGTCGGCATTATCCGCTTTGCCTTCACGCAGAAGTGCAATAATTTATAAGCTGTTAATTGCATTTGTCCGGCATTGCATTGAAGATTGAAGTCGAATCCTGAACACTCTGGCTGAAAAACTTTAGAATGGCTCCGACTCCATTTTCCACGTCATCCTCGTCTACGCCTTCTTTCCGAACTCGATTCTGGGCTGGACTCGCCCTCCTCGCGTTTGTATTCGTTTGGAGTGTGACAGAAACCGAAGCCCAGTACGAGACACAAAACAGTAAGTCCAGGCCAGCCGAGATTTTGTAACCCTGTCTTTAGTCTTAACATTCGATTCTGGCGGGGCGGCTTAGCTCAGACTGAAACCTTTCGCATTGACATTGTCATTGACAGATCTGTGCGGCGGATACTTTCGCAACATTCGTGGCAAGATTAATTTTACATTCCCTCCTGGTCATCCAGACGATAGAAAGAAATTATGCGTGTGGACTGTAAGCCAATAATCCAGTCTTTACAGTTTTAGGCCTAAAATTCTGTCATTCTGTACCGGCCTTCTTTCTTTCAGGTTTCTCCAACCCGCATCTACAAGAAATTCGAAGTGACTCGCCTAGAATGGCCGACCAATTTCCCATGCAGCGAGTACGCCGTCGTCATCAATGGATTTAAGGAGCGTGACCGACAAGTGAGCTGGTCAAACCGATTCTGCGGCTCAAACGTCCCCACCTTTCCGCTGTACATCAACGCGTCCGTCCTGGTCATCACACTAATGGTTCGCTCCGTGCAGTACGTCCTCCCGCAGCAGGGCAACGGGTTCATCATCGAGTATAAGGAGCAGACCCACGACGACATGCTGCCGGCCATCCGCTTGATCGAAACTTACTACAGCTGGGGGCAGCCTTCCATCGACCCAATTCCTTACTTCGCGGCGGGGTTCGTCAGCAACGGAATGAAGACGTTCGTCTGGCCCAAAGCGAACTTCAGTGACGGAACCAACTACGAATTTCACATGACCTTCGACGAAATCAATTTCGGATACAGGAACGACTGCACGGACGGCGTGTTCGATTTCCTGATGCTGTGTTACTTTGATGAAGAAGGGAGGCTGAAACCTCTCGATTTGTAAGTTAATGCTGGAGTAGCCTAATTTTTCCTGGTTCAGTTCAGTGATAAATTGACATATTATTAATTGCCTCGCCTGTTTGCTGATTGCAGTTTTGAGAACCAGAATAGGACCGATATGGGTCCGTACATGAGCCGCTACGGAATGTTCATCATGTACTGGGGTGGAGATTGCCGAATTGGCGGTGGTGGACGCATGCAGCTTTACTATGAACATATTCGAATTGCGTGAATGGAAATTGATAATTTCTAATGAGCGCGACCGGTTGAAACTTCTAAATAACTAACAAAATGCATCTAAAAGCGGTGAAAATGAATAAAAGTTAATGGCGACCAGCGAATTGCTGCCTTGGCACTCACTCGGCACGACCTCAGAAATTTGTGCACTGTTTCCTTCTTTTCTTTTATTAGCTCATATACCACAGCCTTCAAAAGGTAAAACTATACTAGTTTCGAGATACCAAACGGAAGTTGTGAAAATTCGGTTTAAAGCCTGACAAAATTTTAACTTGTTAAAAATTCCTCCACCTGCTCCGTGACTGACTCTCCTGGCCATGGCCAGTGCATTCGACTATGAATATACTGCGACCGAAGGGCCCCAAATTCCACCGTTCACCGACGAAGACCGCAAACTGCTACGTGGGCTCTTCCCCCAAATCTGTTTATTCATCGTGATAATCCTCGGCGTCTGCTGCTGCATCTGTGTCATGATTCCAATCATCTGTGCCCGGCGGGAAGGTTCGGGCGGCGGCAAATTCAGCCACGACGATAGGCTACAGTTCACGCACGCCCGCACTCGAATTCGTATTCGTGATCAGGCCTGCCTCGCTGTGGACCCGCACCCGGTCGAGCTCGAAGGATCACGTGGGCGATTGAGACCGTGGAGGAGGAAGACATCTTCGTGTACAACAGCTCAGGAAGTGGGCGCCCATTCTTTGGATTCGCGCCTAGAATGTCAGGCCAAGGCTCAGGCTGCATGGGTCCACCAGATTTCGTCGTTTGAAACCGATGTGTTAGCGAGGTTGTGAGGAACGTGTAAATTGATGGAACCAGCACTCAAAATTTGTAGATGTAAAACGAGAAAACGACACGACACTGATTTATTCATAAACTAAATACATTCAACTGACCGACGTGAATTAAAGCTGCTACAAAATTGAACAAAGCCAAGCTTTCTACAAGTGTCACGCAAATTTTATGACCTCGCAATACCCAAACTCATGCCCAAATACGTCAGTCCGATCACAGCGTTTCGAGTAGCAGTCTGAATTCCGCCAACAGATTCCAGAGTACTTTGGCTTGACGAAGAGTGGACCAACTGCGAATTACAAAATGCAAAATACATACCAGTTAAGCATGTACGAGCAAATTAAAGTGTGCGTGCATGCATGGGTACGTGTGTGCAGTCAATAAACTTACCATAAAAGTTGCGTGCCTTTCCACCGCTCCTCTGAGCGTGGGCGGTGCTCCATCCGTCGCCGTTGCCGCCTCTCGTCAGCGTCCCATTCCAACTGATTCGGTGGTGGCCTTCAAAGTTGTCTGTCCTCTCCAGTTTCGGGCGGAGTCCAAAGTAGCGGAGCACTCCGTTCAGCGTCGGCTGGCCAGGATGGAGCTGCAGATTGAATCCGATTCCGTACCGCCAGAACGTGACCCAATGCTCGCAGTTCTTCTCGATCGCGTCGTACCGCAGCGGTCTCCCGTGATTGAACTCCTCGTATGCCTCGGCTCGTGCGACGACGACGTCCTCCGCGAACGGTCTGATGTCCCAGTAGTAAGCTGCCTGTTCGTCGAAGAATTCAGTCTCGACGTGGCAGTGCATTTTGTCGTTCTTCGCCTTGAAGAAGGACTCCCGCTTGATCTGCGTCCCCTCGACGAGGTCGACGCTGACGTGAATCACGTCGTGGTCGCTGACAGCCAGCATCGTGTGGAACAACGTGCGCGTCCCGAACGTTAAGATAGTGTGCACACCCATGAGCAGGCCCACCATCTCACAACCGATGATGTCCCCGGCCTTGAAGCGGAGGCTCTCCGAGCTTCGGCACCCGCCGACGCAGTTGCAGCCGAAGAAGTTGCAGTCGCCTTGTCCGCAGTAGTAGCGCCCTCGCAGCGTAGAACCGTCCCCACATTTTGGGCGCGAGCTGGAGAGCTGCTTCGGGTAACAGCATTCTGCACCGACGTTTATCAAAAAAGAGCTAGCACAAAGGACGAGCAGCAGCGAAGCAGCGGTGACAGTGGCGACTGAATTCTTCTTCCACCGTCGACGTCTTCGGTGTTTTAAGCACATTTCGGGCTGAAAGCGTGGGCCACTGTCGATAGAGAAGATGACCGTACTTGACTCATGCCAGAGTGAATGGAGTAAAAAGAGTCAGCAGTCAACCCAAGCCAAGTGAAGCCATGGCCATGGCAAGTAAGAGATGATCTTAATTGATAACCAAGGCCAAAAAGGCCATGAACATGAATTGAGTGACGAATGCGTAATTTAATGTGTGAGGGAATTGACCAGGTCATAATTATAGAGCTGCAGCTGCACCACAACAGCGCAGTGTGAATTTGTCACATTTTCACTTTCTGCTCGGCCTTACACTACACAGATCCATAATTATATTTGATATTTCAGTTCAGCTGATTTGGTCTGCGATTTACTGTAGTACAGGCAATTATTACGGAAGTTATGGGCGTATGGTTGAAGGATGATCATGCAGTTCTTTCCGTGCCCTCTTCTTATCGCGTCTTTCATTTTTCTCGAGGAAGAGAAGTTTACGTCTTAAGGTCAATAACTCTAGCTTTGTTATGATCTTGCTTGCCTGTTCAGTTTCACCGATTCAGACCCACGACCTTTTGAATCCTCTCTGATCTTGCATTAGAAAAACGCAGTTAATCCATGTGCGGGCGAGAATTGTCTGCAAAATTGTACCGTTTTTACCGTCTGCCCTTACGTTTTACCCGAGCCTTGACCTATGCATCGCCCGTCGAAGTCCGTGGCAAGTAGAAGGTCGCCTCAGTGGCTGACTTCACTAACTTGTGGGAAGCTGCTCATAAATTGGATTGATTGTGGGTTCCATGTGAAGTAAGGCTTTATTAGCCATGACATTCTACGTTCTCACTTTGTACTTGTGCTCAAGTTTAGAATGTCTAAGAGATTGGAGCCATGAGTTCTTCTTGCTTTGCTGATGATTCACTGTGAAATTTGTAAATCAGAAAATCTGTCTTTTGGTACTCTGATAATTCCTTCCACGTTAATCCTTTTTGGGCTCACGACTCCTGTTGCAGTAACTTCAATTTGGTAACCGAGTCCAACTGCCCGTCGATGAAGAAAGGATTAAGATTACAAGCAGCAGCAGTAGTCTTGTCAGTCTGTCAGCAATTCACTCCTCGCCAGACTCCTAATCCGCTTGCGAGCAATGCAGCAAGCGCACAAGGCCCTGGACACAAGACAATAACGAGGACAAGATTATCGTTATCAGCTGCTACTGCTACGCTGCTGACTGCTTCTGCGACGAACCATTGCAAGATAAAATCTTACGTACATGAGGAGAATGCATGACGCAAACAACTGAAGATTGAACTGAATTGCACTGCAATTCCATTCGATTCCACGTCCAGGCTCCGTCTCCTTCGCCTGAACTCCTTCTTCTTCTCCTTCTTCATCTTGTCGCTCGTTAATCACAAACTTCATTCTTGACCTCAATCAAGTAGAAAAACTTCGATTCGATTCGATTCCTGTTTCTAGTTCAAGCGCTGTGCCGGCTTTGCAAGTGATGAATTTTACGTTTTAACATTTCAAAACGCTGCTTCAGTGCCAAGATTCCAGATTTAGAATTCCGCAATGAACACGGCCAAGATGGACAAGGAAAATACGACGCTCACCGAAATAATCACAATCTATGAGCGGATGCAAAAAGGGCGGGCGGCGGATGCCGTGTTTCGGGTATCTACGACGATTATGGACTCGGACATGAACCAGGTCGTGGAGGACACCGTGCCACTCATCCCCTCCTTCAACGTGACCAACGAGATGAACGACAATGGCGGCGGCGGTGGAGGGGCTGTGAACGGAAATGCGTACGCGCACACCTATCAAAACCAAGTCAAATCCACACCGACGACGCCTACAAACTCCCTAACGCCGCCCTTCGGCAGCGGGAGCAACCTCAGTCTCCTGAGCACCAGCTGTAGGAACCCGTACGGGTCAATCGGTAGCACGGGCGGGGGTGCGGTGCACAAAGCCGTCATCGCCACAACGTCCGTGCCCTTCGCCCTGCAGCCTTCGACGATGACGATGGAGTCCTTCCCCTTCCAAGCCACGGCCACAACCCCGCTCTTTATGAACAAGATACTCGATTTCAACAAGTACAAGTACCTGCACCCCAAAAAGTACATTTTCTTCTCGTCCTCCACGAACCTCATTCACTCGGACACGCTCGACGGGCTCTCGGCCGACTACGCCCAGCTCCTCAAGTCCAAATTCTACTGGCTCAACATCACCGACCCCAACGAGACGGATCTCTCCATACTCTTCTCGAGCTTCAACGTGCATGATCTGACCATTTCGGATATTCGAGAGGGCAACACTGAGGAGAAGATTGAGATCTTCAAGCACTACACTTTTATTTCGATGCGGTTAATGTGTGACGAGTCGATAAAAGAGCGTGATCAGGACATGGACTTTAATATTCTACTCTTTAAGGATTTCGTCATCACGATACACGACAAGCAGTGGCAGTCCATCACGGATATCCTTGGTTTTGTAAATCTGCTCTGCACCAACGCCGGTACGGTGCTGACTCCCGATTGGGTCCTCTTCTCCGTGTTTATCGAGTTGGCTCAGGACGCGCAGTACCTCGTCGATGGTCTCGAGCCCGAAATCAATCAGATTCGGATGGGTTCGAAGTCCCTGGACCAGATGAGCGATGTAATGCGAAGGATATTCGACATGGAGTTTCAAATTTATACGATCT
The DNA here is from genome assembly GCA_009869945.1 of Mesaphorura yosii. NCBI lineage: Eukaryota > Metazoa > Arthropoda > Collembola > Poduromorpha > Tullbergiidae > Mesaphorura > Mesaphorura yosii. The sequence continues at coordinate 78,818 of WIXG01000298.1, read as the reverse complement.
CCCGCTTCCTCAAGCCGAAAATGAACATTCTTCGTACACTCAAGACCAAATGCGGAAAACGGCTGAGTAAAATCGTCGTCCGCCTTCTGTCGGACATTCGCGACGACTTCAAGGAGATCTCCCACGACCTCGAGACACTGGATCACATTCTGGAGCGGTCGCAGGACACATTCTTGGCGCTGGTCAACATTGAAAAGTCGCGGGAGGCGAACGAAATGAGCAACGTCATGCAGCGCGTGAGCGAGATCGCTCTTGTCTTTTTGCCTATACAAATGATTGGTGGATTCCTCGGCATGAACGTCCAGGTGCCTTACCAGAACGAGGATTCGACAATGTACTTCTGGGCGATCATCGCGGGCTCCTTCGTCCTGGCTGGAATCATGTAAGGCGCCTTTCCTTTTTGAATTAGTTCAATGCTTCCAGAAGGAAACGGGAATTATTCCACAATCTTCACGTTTTCAGGTACCTCATGCGAACTTGCCTCCTCAACGTGAACGGTAGCCCGTTTTCGAGGGCTGGACCCGCCGGCAGAGACCGTAAATTTAAGGTTAATTAACTCAGACTTCAACCTAGCCACATAAAATTTAAGCTTTGGCTAGACGAATTTTTTATTCGCCATTCTCGGACCACGAATCACGATTCAGATCTTTCATTCAAGACAAGTGACTAACGTAAATGTAAGTGTAAACATGCTGTACTTTGTAGCAACGTAATGAATCAATATTATTCTTATCGTGTTGATCACACAATCACAATCGCATCGCATTGTATCGATATCGAAATCTCATCACCATCTTGTTTACAATGGGCATCAGCTGATTGCATCTTTAATTCATCATCCCGGCACTGCGCACTGCGCACGGTTCACGACTTCATCAACATGCTAAATCATTCATAGCTCAATCTCGATTTCAATTTCAATCGCATTATTTCACAATTACAATTTACAAATCACCAAATCAATAATTAGCATTGCATAGCGTGCATTGTGCTGTCATCAGTCAAGTAACGTAACGTTGAATAAGAACAGGTGATTGTGATTGTTGTGTAACGCAACGCAGAAGCAGCTGATGCAGCAGAAAGCAGAAGATCATGATCGTGCTTCGTGCCCGTGCGTCAGGCCGGCGGGGCTGGGCGGTGATCCCAAATATTTACAACTACTTAATCTTGGATTAAGAAGCCAAATCTGATGATTAGACAAGAGTTGTAATATTAAGCTGTCCTGTGGAAGAAGATAAAGACGAAGAATGAGAAACAGATTTCAACAATGGAGCTGCTGCTACAAGCCTGCCAGTAGCCAGTGACATTGAGTTTATAATTAATGCTTTTGTTATAAAGTCATGCCATCGTCTTCGTTTTCGTCTTTGAATTTGTCATCACTTCACTTCAACTTAACTTCATCAGGCCGAGAGCTCGCAACACTCATACTCGTAAGTAATCATCATCGAAGTTCAGTTCAACCATTATGCGTCCACCAAGATGTCATTGTCTTGTTATTAATCATCGCTCTTAACCTTTCAGGGCAACGACAGCGATTAGAGTAATTCGTAAGTGGAAGCGGAAGCATCTTAACCTCCACGTCCATATGTTTTACTTGGGCTTGGATGAGTAAGAAGAATTGAATTGACTGTCTTTAATTCAATATTGATTGAGTTTATAGTTAACAATTAGGCGGATATGGCAATGACAGCGCAGAACGCGCGCTTGAATGTGAGTCAAGGCAAATGAGAAGTTATATATTTGCGAATTTGCACCGACTGTGACTGGCGAATGCTTATTGTGTCGTTTTCTGATCATTGATCGCGATTGGCTTCTTGCAGTTCCTTAAACGTCTTGTTCGCTTTCGCCATCGCTGCGATCTTTAGGAATCTGAAAGATAAGCAATAACTGGATCAGATGTCTATAATATGAATATGAAAGGAGAGCGTGCGGGCGCGGAGAATTCTTACGGGAGATAGCCGGGATTCTGGACTTTGTGTTCCATCTCACACTCGAACCACCACGTACAGACGCACTTGTTGTCGCCACCAGCCCAATCCCGACACTGGGCGTTGGTCAAACAACCACCACCGCATTTCTGCGTACGAATACGCGTATGGCATCAGAAGATTAGAACGCATCTTTGCCGCGCAAGCAATGAGGATGTATTTTGGCAATTTTGAACTGGACTTACGTCGACGTGTTTACAGGCCAAGTAACTGCAGCGGCAGTTGACGTCCCCCGCCTGGGATGCACACTTCGCACTGGACGTGCAATCGCCCGAACAACTCTACCCAAGCACATGGGCGATATTTAGATGTACAATATTTTATCGATGCCCATGTCTTACTTGAGCCTCGGCCGTGTATGTCGAGCATGCCAGTGCCAGCGCAAGCAGAATTACGAAAGCCTTCATTGTAACTCCGAATTGAAGAATTGGCTGACAATAAATGACTTGAGGAAATGAAATTTTGTCAGTGTGAAAAATTTCCAGCAAAAAGGTTCTCCTTGCCTTTTTAGTTCAGCGTTTGGCCGATTTTCAGTGTCGCATCTATTTATATCTTGCATTCGAGTAGGCGAGGCTCCAGGCTCGATTGGTCAAGTAGAAATTGACTTTCGGCTGTCGTTGTCAATCAGTTCAAGTTTCAGCTGATAAAAAGGCGAATTCCGAAGTGTAACAGTACAATTTGCAATTAAAATCATGTCAATTAGGCAAGATTTCAGGGACTACGTGACTCAAGTGCTGAAACTCGAGTGGAAACTCTATTTTAATCTATTGTACAGTATTTCCAGGGAATTCGCATGCCGAGAGTCAGAATTCCCGTCAATCCTCCAATTTTCGAATGTCATCGTCACATGCGTCAGCAATCTCAGCATGTCCGATATTTGCAAATTCAATGCAAAATCAAGGCAAGAAGATGTGTCAAAAAAGCCAGCACATTACTCGTGCAAATAATTGCAGGCAAGCAGCAAAGTCGCGAGTCTCGACCTGAGCGTGAATTAAAAGTGTCTTGAGCCAAATCGCCAATTAACACGTACCTAAACTGCAAAGTGACACTTTAACAGCGGCTGATCTCGGCTCTGCCTGTCCGCCGCGTATTTACTTTCGCCATTCGAATTCCATCACAAACGAATGAGGGATGAATTTCTTACGTCCGACGTTCGACGATCGTATCGATCTTCACACTCACCGTCAACGTCTTAGCCGTCGAGTTAATTGCCTTGGGTATCGAAATGAAAAGTAGGTTACAAGCCACAGCCACACACAATACGCGTCATTCATTCATTCATCCATCCGCGTTCGTTCATCTTCATCTTGACAGCAGCGGCCCGGGCCTGAAGTGATCTGCATTGCACGATTGCACCTCAACAAAAGCCAGCCATCAGCTATGCCATGTCGAGACAATTCTCGTAAATCGTTCATCGTAATCAGCTCGGCTCGCATATCGCATTACATCTTGCGTCATCTTTCTTGCGCGTATTTTTGCGCTCGCGCTTACATCTTCATTTTCATTCTCGCCTCTGCCTCCTGCCTGCTGCGCGAGCATAAATAAAGGTCCAATTAGACCTTACGCAGTCGCGGCTGATTAAATTGGCTGCTGTGAATTTGGCAAATTGGCATGTGAGTGTTAATTACTGCTGCTGTTCGTAGCGTATTCATATTGAGACATATTTCACAATTTGTCGCGTTTTAAACGCCTGCTCGACGTGCATTAAGCATTATGTATTTTCTATTGTGGTCGGGTGGCAATCGGCAAACGGTGATGGACAGACGAAACGACCGTTCTTGGCTTGACTCGGCTTTCGTATTTGTATTTGTGTTTGATCAGCATCTCCGTCAACTTTCACTTGTCTTCTTGTCATCTGCGTTGATGCTGCTGTGTTGCGGACCTTTGCTATTTGCTTCCTTGCCATTTGCCATTTGCCATTTGCTTCATGCGTATGCGTATTAATATTCATAGAAATTACTCAATCTTTAATTGCGTCTCGCGATTCACAGCCCGCAATTCGCAATTCGCAGCTCGCGTGTTTGCCGTACAAATTTGCACTCTCCCATAAATAGAACACAATCAAATTGACTATTGTGAAGCCGGGACAGAGCAGCTATGAGAATTCGAAATTAGTAAACACGACACAAGATTCGCGATTCGCGATTCGCGACCGACGACCCGCAAATTGCATATCGCAAATTGCAAATCGAAATTGATCCCTGCGACGCAATGCAAGAAAGTTGAAGATGAGTCAGGCAGTCGAGTGCGTAGAGAGATCACAATTCATTTCGAATTCAAGATTATTGCAAACTGAAAGTGAATCTTCAGATATGAAATCGACGACGTGGAATGCAATTTGCAGTTTGCAATAAAAGAATTTCGTTTTTGACACTTTCCTCTTTGTACTCGTAACCCACGGAGGATTTTCTGTCCAAGCCAAGCCTAGAGCAGAGATCAGAATTCAAGCTAGACACAAGAAGAAAGATCAGTTCGACTTAATTGCAAATTGCATCTATTTTTATGATCTCGTAAAATTCTGCGATGCGACGTCGACGCGCGGTCGTAAAGTAAATTTCTTTTCTTGGCAATTCGCAATTCGCTATTGCAATTTTAATGCAATTGCGATGGGCGAGAGGAGACTCGACAGCAGATGAACATTTGGTCCAATTTTACCTTTGCAAACTTGCGAATTGCAATTGCGATTAAATGAACCATAAGAAAAAAATAAAAACCTATGACGTAAGGGCGCAATCTGCTGTCTGCTCCCAAAGGAAAGGAAGTTGAATACGCAATTCGCAATCTGTTGTGATATGATTAAGATAAATGATGATGATCGCCATTCGTTTTACGTTTTATGCTATTTTGTAACCGTAAACCAGGAAAACGTTCGACAACGCGGCGGCGTGCCACGCGAGTCGAGCGTCGGTCGTCTTTTCTTCGTGCCGCTGTGGTCCAATCTTGTGAAGATTGATGATAACTCAGAATTCATCTTGTACCTTTGCCTTGCATTTGGTGTTGGTGTTGGGATTCATTCGAAAATACAGCAGAAACCAAGATTAAGAGCCGAGAACCAAGAATCGAGAACGAGAATTGAAGATTGGAATTAAGTGTCATCCATTAATTGAATTGTGAATTGTAGAAAATGAAAATGAAACCTCCTCTTGACTAAGAACCGAATGCGACAGCAACGAAGAACACCACTTCAATTTCCGTCGCCGCAATCGCCCAATTGATTATGGTATCTGTGCTTGTGTAGCTATAATTCATACTTTAAGTCAAGTCAAGCCTAAGCTTGCCGAGACTGAGACTACGACGGAGACGAAAACCCAAGAAGTACAACAATGCGAGGGCTGATCAACGCAAATGCACTAAAGATGAAGATGTACTCTACAAACCGTAACCGTAAACCGTGCGTAAGTTGAGTATGGGTTTAAGTACAAGATTCACTTTTCCATTGTTGTGATTGCGATTGTGATACACTGCTGCCATTATTGCAGTGTTTGGCGTTTATCGCCTATCGCGGGAATACCCCAGCTGAAGAGCCAACAGCCGTGCAGCACCCGGGGTAGGGCAAGGCAAAAGGCTATAAATAGAATGGACATCGATACAAGTTTCTTGTTTCGGCATCAGAACAACTGAAAAGTGAACCAGCCACGCCACGAGTCAGATATGATATCAGTGCTTATGAGGCAACTATAAGTGCAAGTGACTGCCCACGACCAGGTTTAGTATGTGAGGACCAGTCATCCAAGGAGCCAAGACAAGACTCAAGACTTACGAGTGAACCAACTGAACAAGTGCTCAATTCGTTAATTTAGTTAATCTACCACACACATCTAGTTCATAATGGCAAAACTGGTACGTCGATGTCGATGTATTGGATTATCAATTTTTCTGTCCAGAGTCCGAGTGTCATGTGTGAGTTCAAGAAATCAACTGATTTTTCTTCATTTTCCAGGCCTTATTCTTCTGCCTCAGTCTCGCCGCAGTTTACCTTTGTGACGCCACATTTGGTGGAGGCGGCGGTGGCAAAGGAGGTGGACGAGGAGCGTACGGACCGCCGAGTGGAGGATATGGAGGCGGCGGATGCGGAGGAGGTAAGCAGCCAACTATCATTCCAAAGCCGTTGCTTGCCTGCGTTTGGTGAAATCAAATACTTACCAATTGCTATTGGGCACACAGGAAAAGGTGGTGGAGGCAAAGGTTTGGGTGGCGGCCTCAAAGGCATCATGAAGGGACTCTTAGGCGGTGGAGGAAAAGGCGGAGGAGGAAAAGGCGGTGGTGGAAAGGGAGGCGGTGGAAAAGGAGGCGGTTATGGGGGTGGCGGCGGTTACAAAGCCAGTACAAGTTACGGACCGCCAAGCAAAGGCTACGGACCACCAAGCAAAGGCTACGGCCCACCACAACCAAGTTATGGTCCACCAGAGACAAATTATGGCCCACCGCAGACAGGTTACGGGCCGCCAAGCAAAGGCTACGGTCCACCACCAACAAGTTATGGAGCACCGACGGGCGGCTACTCCGGTGGCGGTTACTCAGGCGGCGGTGTTCACTCGGCACCCGCACCATCCCAAAGCTACGCTGCAGTGTCGACGGGTTACGCAGCGCCAGCATCGACGGGCTACGCCGCCCCGGCTTCCACGGGCTACGCTGCCCCAGCTCCAGCGTCAACAGGTTACTCTGCCCCGGCCGTTCCAGCATCGACGGGCTACGCAGCACCAAACCCAGGATACGGCGCACCTCCATCGACGGGATACGGAAGATGAAAAGGTAAAAGTAAAAGTTGTGCGTGCGCGTGCGAGCCGCGCCCAGAAGAGACACGCGAATGTGGAGTGCCATGCCATGCCGAGATTCCTTTCTAATCACTTTCACTCGTCCACAGGCCAGCCAGCCAAGCCAAGCACTCGGCGGCTACGACTTCGACTGGGTAGCTAATTATAATTTGGTATTTAAATTATAACCTTAATTAGCGAGTAGCGAGTAGACTTCGAATGCGAAAATGCGAATCAAGAACCATGAATCATCATCGTCGTCGTCGTAATCTCATCCTGAATGCAAAGACACGTACGCGTGCGCGTGACCCCAAAAGGAAAGTTTCCTTTCCCACCCATCGCCACAACCACTCGTCCGTCATTCATCATCGTCACGTCCGTCCACGAGCGGCCGACGACCGACCGACGTTTGTTTACATGTTTATTATTATGATTTTGAATCTTGATCTGTGAAGATTAAGAACTTATTATGATTATGATTTATTGCGTTGCGTAATTACGGGCACGGCACTTAAGCTTGAAGTTTGAACGCTGGGTTGTTCTTCGATTCTGCTCTGTTCAGTAGCTGTACTTGTAGTTTTAATTAATTTTGCATTTTGTACTTTATTTACTCCTCGACTCTGCATTTCAATTTTGTAAGCTTGTGACCAGTATCTTGTTTTAAGAATCAATAAAGGCAATGTACGACGACTTGAATTTGAATTCAGCTTCATTTCCTGCTCTGGCAGCGACGAGAGCGTGATTTGGACTTGGAATGGGGACGAGAACGTTTGCGCTTGCGTCACTTGCATTTCTTGGTTTTTGTCCTGGTTTTGGCCTTCTTTGGTTTCGAAGGTTGTGAATCCGATTTTCCCGATTCTGATTTTGACCGCTTTGCTTTTGCTCTCGATTTGGAGGATTTCCGGCTACGGTTGCGAGCAGAACGACAACGCGGCTTGGCCTTGGATTTGATCCTGGACCTGGCCTTCTTCGCCTCCGGTTCCGGCTCTCGTTTGGACGACTTTGACTTTGACCGTTTGGGCTTCGATCTGGAGCGTTGACATTGATGTTGACGTTTCTTGCTCAAACTTCTTCTGTTGTCTCGGCGTGATCGTGATCTTGGTCTTGATTTTGATTTTGGCTTCCGTTCCCTGCCATCTTCAGATTTATTTCGGCACACACGGCACAGAGATCCGTTTCCATTTCCACAATAGCGGCAGTCCACAAAGCGAACCCGTTTGGGACTACCTGCTGGGCCAGCTGACTGAGCCCTGGCACACTTGCGTGAAGCTTGCAGCAGAGAGCTTCGAAGTTGAGCCCTCGCATTCGTGCAGGCGCTGGTGCCCGTGCCTGTGTCCGTACACGTCGCCGTGGTACACGAACGCGCTCGTCGACGAAGATTTAGATGGCCAGAGCACGCAGCCGCAATGTCAAACTGTGCTTTGCCGCATCGGCAGGGGTCAAGTCGGCGTATCATCACGGTTTTGAGTGTGCCACCTGAAAAATGAGAAGTGTAAGTTCAAAATTCAAAAGGCTCCTTGGAACTGAAATTCAATTATGGGCTTACTGATCGAAAGTCGACCGCAGGTACTTCGCAAGTGAACCACATGCAAATCGGGAGGAGCTTCGGCTGCATATCCGTCCGAAGGAGGAGCACATGGATAGCATGGAGAAGGAACTGGAGCCGAGCTGATGCCGTCGTCGTTTGGCGGTGGAGCTCCATCGACACTCGAACAGTCTCCTTTTTCAGGCCCACCTTGATCGTCAGCTTCCCTCTGCCCGGATTGACATTGGCACTGCTTGTTCCTGTCCGCGTTCTCGGCTTGGCTCGCTTGGCCTTCTTGATGCACCATGCAGATCCATTCGGAGAAGCTCCGCAGCGAATTGTTTACTCCACACAGGAATTGCCAGTATGTGATCTGCAATGGATCTAGACACTCATCGGTCGCGTCGAAGCAGTTGCAGTTGCACGGGACAGGATTCGGATTTGGATTCACACCTCCTCGGCCTGAACCTTCATTTTCACACTCGTGAGGGTAGTAAATCGGCAACATGACGGATGTGGATTAGCAAGCAAGCAGAAAGCACAGGAAGTGAATCGGACACTTAATTTTGACCTTTTGAAGAATTGCAATGCGTTACAGAATTTTGAACGTCAGTTGTGAATTCTTTGGCTGAGGAATTCGTTTCGGACAATTGGCAATTCGGAGCCATGGTTTGACGATTTGGGCCTTTGTCAATTTAGCCTGGAATCAAATTGAGTTTACGGCACGGAGTACCATACTTTCGACAATGCTAGACTTGGTCTCTATAGATTTTGGTAGAATTCGCCAAATGTCCGAGAAAATTATTATTATCAAGTTATTCAGAAGGGCTGAGGTGAGGAAAGAAACGCCGATTGAAATTGAAATCGTGAGACTTTACTAACAACAATTTTTCAAGTTAACTGAAGAATGTCGTATTTATAGTCGTATGAGTTGTTGCAGTCCATGTTCATCAATCTTGAACGAATTCCATCCCTCCTTCGCCGTAAAATCGTGGCCAAAGTTCTCCTCCAGCAGTTTCACGTCCGGCGCATTCCAGTACTGGCATTCCATGCGAATATCTGCGAAACCTCCGTCAATTGTTACCTGCAAATGTAAAAAATGTCTGCACAAATCATATTTGAATCATGCTTGTGCTTTGGCCAACTTTTGCCAGCTCCCGCAGCAGCGACGCTCCAATCCGGGCCCGATCGTCACCGTCGTACGTTGGGTCAATGCAGAAATTCACGAGCTGTATCGATTTGCCTTCCCAGACGGGGTAAGAGATAAAATACAGTGCGTAGCCAACAATGGAAATGTGCGACGGCGATGATGAAGCAAGACTTTGACTATGACTGTAATTATGACTACTCCTTTCATCGGCTCCGTCATTCTTCATCTTCTGTTGTTCCTGTGTCTGTGTCTGTGCGTGTGAATGTGAAAGAACAGAGATTAAACCTGGCGTGCCGCTGACGAGCGACTGGCATTATACAATTTATTCTGTGATCTGCGTGCGATGACGATTGACGATTATGAAGAGAAACAAAGCAGAGAATGATCCTTTGTATTGTATTTGTTCTTGTTCATCTTCTTCCTCATCATCAGCAACGATCAGCGGATCATCAGAAAAAGAGATGATTGTCAATAATTACCGTGCTGGTGCTCGCAGTCGCTGTCGTCGTCGTTCTCGTTGCCACCAGACAATGGAATAATGGCGGAGCAGTGTCGAAACCATCGCGTTCCAATTCTATACGTTCGATACGGCAGAGCAGAAGGGAAAACCAAAAGAGAATTAAAATAGATCAGTCGTTCTCAACCGTAACGTAATGTATTTAAATGTTGCATGCGCGAGACTACGAAATTGAGATCTCAATTTAACACACGCTCGCATGCGCACTGTACACAAATATCAGCAATCAAATCAGTAATGAAAGGAAGAGCACGAGCAACAATTAAATCAGATCAGTGAAGGCCAAGCAGACATGAATGATTGAAGGCTGATTAGCATTTAGACAAAGCTTGCCTTCAAAAACAGGAAAACTTCAATTTTTGAGTTAGATTTTAATACAGAAATACAGAAGCATAAAAATTGAAGCGAAGTCCGTGAAAAATTCTACAAAACGAGATAAAGTGAATTTACAAAGCGAAGTTACATAAACTGAAGTTGAGCTGAGTTTAATTTGCTTGATTGATCAGCAAATGACTGACCGAACTTTGAAGAAGCACTTCATTATCAATTGTGTGTTTGATCAGTCATCTTTCAATTCATGCATTACGCATCACTGTTCATTTACCAAGAAATTCCTTGCACTGCAAAATTGCAATACGAAATTCTGGGAATTCAAGGCGATAGGCCACACCATAAGCCACGCATGATTGTGGCTTTGTGGCTCGCTTGGAGGTGAATCGTGTGAACAACGCATGCCAACAATTCCAAACGCTGAAAGGAACTAAGAAACCGAAAGCGCGAGTCGCGAGTTCAGAAAAGCCCAGGGGACACTCAGTCAGTCAGGCAGGCAAACAATCCGTAAGTGAAACGAGAGATGTGATTTGTGATACTGGCTGAGAGTAGAATTAATGGGCGATAGGCAATTATAAAGGCGCCTGGCATGCATGTATGTGGCTGTGGCTAAAGATAGGACCGATGATACTAAAGACACGCAGTTTCATCATCACACAAGCAACTGCTGCAATTGCAATTGAAACTCACCTTTGGCTGACATAAGCCGTGGTCGCCGCAGTTGACGCTCATCGTCGTCTCCTCGCGCTGTGGTTGTCTGTTGATTTTCAGTTTCGGTCGCAGCTGATTGAATAGTAGAAAGTTGTGTGCGGCTCAAATTATAAATGTCTTCGCAATCTTGTCTCTCTGCAGGTCGTACAACAACAATTAACTGCTGCTCCGTCCTCTGATTCATTGCGTCAATAATCAAGTTTCCTTATTTTCAATTAACGGGCTCGGCTGTGGCGTGGATGAACGATGAAGAATGTGAAAACTGTCAAGTCAATATTAATCTGGCCAAGTGCAAGATGCAATCATTCACTGCGCCTGCGATCAGTGAGTAATGAATTCGTAATTGATAATTGCAATGTACGTTAAGTTACTTTGAGCCAGGCAGCCAAGCAGATGAAGATGCAATGTACTTATAGAGTTTAAAGGGCTGAGCACACAATCAAATCGGCAGCTGGCTGGCCGCTGCCAGTTACTTTGAATTAAGTTAATCGCGGCCCGGCGATGCAAGAAATTCACGTGTGAGTGGAAATTAAGCGAGCTAGCGAGCAAAAAGGAAAAGAGAGCAAAGAAACCTGTACGGAATCCTGCCAATGCTTAAATCAAATCCTAAATGCTTAACGTGAATTATGATTAAATTGTAATTGTGATTATGCGAGCGAGCGTGGAAAGTTCCCATCTATAAGATCTAACACGAGCGTGCTCCACTTCCCTGCATGCAATCAAGCAACTGCCGAATGTCTTTGTTTATGTTCGTCCACGATCGGCATTATTATTTGTTTTTAGCGAGCCCCACTCCACACAGCCACAGCGTAGGTACAGCTGGGAGCTGGCACTGAATGCGCCGTGCCACGCAGCAGCATTGCGGAACTTATGAAGTTTTTGCCTTGAGAATTGAAAATGAACTGCTGAGCTTGTGCACGTACTTCACTGTACTGTACGGCTATATTTTTTGCAATTACACGGTACTCCTACTGTTCATACTGTCAAATTGTGAAATTACAGGAAGTCGGAAGTCCACGTTTAATTAAATCTGTGGAGCTGTCGCTTCCAGAGTACAGTATTGCAAGTTGATCGGCTTCGCAGAGTATTTTTCGGCGTGAAGCCGTGATTCTGGGTGGGGTTGGACAAGCGGACATGTGAACGTGAAAGGTGAGAAAATTAATTAAGAACAGGTGTAGAACGACTTTTGGCTGGCTCATTGCCGTTTACATCTTTGCATAAATTCAGAATTATAGTATTGTAAATTACAGTTAGTTACGACTGCTTCTTGAGGGATTTGTTCTTCGGCTGGAGCATGAGCGGCTGAAACTTCGAACATTTTGCACAATTTGGCTCGGATCCGACATAACCATTAATCATGTCCGAAAGAACCTTCTTTGGGAAGACCGTGGAGCACCTGGCACGATGCCTGGCAGCAATGAAACCTGTTGCTCCGTGGGAGAAGGTAAGTTTCAATACGAGTCACGAGCGACGCGTTGATTTGTGATCTTAAATATGCCATGGCCTTCGTGGTGCTGGACTGACTGACTACAACAGCCGAATATCTTGCAATTGAACAGGTTCAACGGCTCTTCGATCTATGCCCCAAGCAGAGTGCGAATGGTGTTTTTCGATTCGACGATCGAGCTCATGATGCCATCATCGCCCTCGGAGTGTATTTTATTGACTCTGGACTCCAACACAAAGTGAAACTCTTGCCATACATGCTCCAGCTACTCAAATGCCTACCAAGGTCACAATGGATCTCACATGGAGACATTACTGAAAGTAAGCGTTTGGATTTCGCCATTTCTCTGACCCTATTCACTAATACTCTATATGATCATTCGGATGTTTTTCTTAGGAATCCCAATGGCTGAGCAACTTGCATTTATCCTGACTACGCTGCTCAGTGACATTGCAATCATTACTCCGGACAAAACTGAGCAACAAGAAATCATTGGCTGTCAGCTGGAAGTATTGCAGCGACTAACCGAGTCGATCACCGATTCATTGAAGACCAAAATGGTCGATGAACACAAGAAAGGTCAGTCTAGAACAATTTTCATCTCCGTTTTTTCAATTCGCTGTTGCTGACGATACTCACGCTTATGATACGGACTTAGAATTGGTTGTGGACGTCACGCTACCGGTGCTTTTGGGAGTTGGCCGTGCATTTGGTCGATTTATTGAGCCAGACGTCAAAGTTCCACTTGCAACACCGACACCAGTCGGTGATCAAAACGGCAACTGCAATGGCATGGGCAATGAAAGATCGCCATCACCAATTGCAATTCCCCCACTCGCGTGCGGAAATGCCAACGTCAGCTCCCTCTTCTCGCTCATATTCCCCAAACCATCTCCTCCAATCAAGGAAAAGGAGTTGAAGAGGAAGCAGAAGATCAAAACAATACCAAACTTTCGATCTGTTATACCAAGATCCCTCTCCTCATCTTTTGGCGTCCCAATCTCGATAATGCCGTCGACGGCGATTCCCTACGACTCAAGCACCAACAACAACCGGTAAGAATAACGTGAATTACACCTGTGCGTAGCAAATATTCTTTAATTAATTCGCGTCTGGTTCTATTTTAGGTATGCAATCATTCTGCCACCAAGCAACATTGACTACGCAGCCATCTTCTTTCGGAAGGCTGGCTCATCTTACATTTCCATGAACAAAGGGTCGAAGCAAGTGATTAAATTCACCGTCTCACAATTGCAGGTTTGTCAAGTTCACTTGTTTATTTTTGAAACCCTCAGCTGTGTGCTCAATTAATCTGCTCCATTTTCAGACGATTTTGTCAATTGCCAAATCACTGCTAAATTCAAATGTCCTCACAAGCCTGGACTCGTGGACGACTGAAGTCAGGGCTTTGCAGGGTGAAAAGGTGCGTCAGTACCGCACTGTTAGCGAGATCCTTAACTTAGTCGTCATTTCGCTCCTGAAAGAATGCCTGCACAAGCACGAAGAGTTGCCCGCCCCGTTCACGAAGGAGGTGCAAGAGTTTATCAAAAGCTTATTCATATCTGGCCAAACTGAACTGATGCGTTATTCAAGAAGAAGTGAAGTAAGCTCCAAAATCACGCCGGTGCGATGCCCGATTCAATTTAACTCACACATGCATTGTCCGCTCCTTGCAGAATTCTGACACCAAATCGCCACGCGTTGGCAAATTTCGGATGAAAGTCGAAGCGAACGCGCACTGCGTCCAGTTGTTGGTTTGGGCCATCGGAGATGAAACCGGTAAGTAAAGACCAATCCTTCAAATTGAGTTCCAAGAATCCTGGAAAACGAAAAGTGACAAAGTTGTCAAAATAAACAGTGATAACCGAGCAGCAGTCTGTAGTTGACGTTCTCATCTGCAGACTCTTTTCCGTTCAGGAAACCATCCAAAAATGCGCAAGCAAGTGCCTTTTATCTCTGAAGCAAGAAAGTAACTCAATAACACGGCATGATTTCATGTTTTGAAATGTGAAATATTCACTGCGTTCTTGATTAACCATTGACGAACTGACTCCTGACATTTTTATGGGCTCAAATACTGACACATTACGCATACTCATTAATTTGATCATTCATTAATGATTAACCGTAGCAGGCAGGCAAAATTGACATCCGTTTGCAAGCGACTGTGTAATTAACAAGTTTGTGTTGTTGAGAGGTTTCTTCTGTGAGTTCTCAGCTAACATTTCTGTGCCTGTTCGGCACGCTTTCAGGAGCGGATAGCCTCTGCAGCCGTCTGAACGAGAAGATCAATGACATCCACGCAAATCAGTTGGCACTCGCCCACATGCCGTTGCTGGTAGTTTGCTTACAAGTAAGTTGATAAAGCGCACCTTCTAGCTGATGAACCCAATAAAAGTACAAATTTTTATATGGCTTAATTCGAACATATCTTCCGGCGTCTCGCAGGGACTCGGAGCTCTGGCCACGAAATTTCCTACAATCGCTTCCTCCAGCATCCTGTATTTGAAGGAATTCCTTATCAATCCCTCACCAATCCTCTCGAAGCTCTACGACAAGAACACAACCAACAAATCCCTACGCCCGACAGAAACCGACGACAAGAAACGGAAGGAAGAATCCGCCTCGGCGGCGTTCCAGAAACTGCGCGACCTTGCGATTGAAAATCTGTGCGAAGCGTTAAAAGCTGGGCTGACGCACGATCCGAATTGCGTGCAGGCGTTCTTGGCTTCGGTATCGAATCGGGTCTTCACGGCGGAGAAGGACTGTACGGATATGCCGTCGAAGCTTGAAAACGATCCCAGCGCATCGGATTCAATGCTGCTCCTGACAAACACGATCGTCATGCTGGGCCATGTTGCCATTGCACTGCGGGCGACGCCACGAACGACGGAGTCTGTTCTCCATTTCCTACAGCAGCGTGTCGGCAAAATGCCTCCGAGTCTGGATATTCTTATTGTTGATCAGCTCGCGTGTATCGTCATCGCCAAATGCGAAGTAAGTCGAAATGAGCCGAGCCACCGTACACAAGGAGTCTTCATTCTAATGATAATGGCGTCTTTATTTCATCTTTTAGCACACCGTCTACGAGCAAGTCATGAAGATGTTCACCATGTTTACGATGGAGGCCAGCTCCAGCGTGTACTCTGAAGGCGAACGCAAATTCCGACACGTGAGCGGCGCCGTCATGAATGGCCTCGGGAATATCGCTCTGAATTTGGAGGGCGAGGCGTTGATGAACGACCTCCTCCTTCGCCTGCTGGAACTTTTCGTGCAGCTGGGGCTCGAAGGCAAACGCGCGGCGGAAAAGCTGCCGGGCACGATGAAGGTAAGATTTCGTGACGTATCCAGGCGGACAACTATTCTTGAGTGATAAACTTGAGGATGACACTAAACTGGTGTTGGTAATTTACATGCTCTCTTTTCTGGGCTTTTGTGTATCACTTCAGCTGCAGGTGCACTTTCTACTTCGTCCTCCTTTTTCTTCTTTTTGTTCCAGTTTTTTTTGTTTTCTGCATGCTTTATATTCTAAGCCCGCTGACACATGGTTTTAAATGAATACTTTGTTTTCCTTTGGCTAAATCAGGCATCTGCGTCGGCTGGAAATCTGGGCACTCTGATCCCGATCATCGCAATAGTCATGGGCCGCATTCCTCAAATCACAGAAATCAAGCAGCGTCTCCACAAACTCATGCGGGACTTTTGGCTGTACTGCATTATCATGAGTTTTACATCACCCGAGCAAAACAACAACCTCTGGCCCCCGGAGTGGTACGCCGGCGTACGCGAAATTGCATCCAAAAGCCCGCTTCTCACCTGCAAAACCCTGCGCTCGGAGTTTCGCGAACTGCAGTTCACGTCGGCGCTCCGAAGCGAAGACGTGACTCCCGTCGAAATGCAGGAATTCAAGAACAAGATTCTGACACATTTGGAAAACCCTCCGGAGCTCGTGAGCATCGTCAAGAATCTGCCCTTCCCGCAGTGTGCGTACATTCTCCAAATTTACTGGCTCGAGTCGCTTCGAGTCAGTCACATGGCAGAACCGAGCCTGGTCCCGATCTTCGAGTACCTTTGTGACCCGCCGATTGAGAAGGACAAGCTCGGGCTGTGGACATGCATCGCGAGTGTGGCCGACAAAGTTTTCTTGAGGTACCTCGAAGCGATGAGTAGCAAGGATCAGAAGATGGATCGCGAAGAGTCGCTGGAGCACCACGCCCAGTTTCTGATTGTGCGGTTCAATCATATTCATCGACAGATACGGAAAGTAGCTGACAAATTCCTTTCGGGGCTTATCGAAAGGTAAGTCAAGATAATTTTCGTTTTCAGTACTTTCGTCTTTCGTTGTATTTTATTTTTGTCTGTTCTCTCAGGTTTCCACATTTGCTCTGGAGTAAGACGGTGCTTCACACAATGCTCGATGTGCTCCAAGTCCTATCTTCAAGCCTGGCGTTCGATCCTAATGTTTCTGATTACTCACTCAGCGTCCCAAACACGCCGTACACAATTCAGCTGATGGACAACATGGAAGCGAGGGAGACGATCGTCCGTGACTTTGCCGATCGGTGCTCCAGTTTCCTGCAGGAAGCCCTTAAGTGGGCGCCTGGTGCGACTCGGTCCCATCTCCAAGAATATTTGGGCCGGCATGGTACCGAAGACGGCTACGAGCACCATGCAGGAGTGGCGATGGCCAGCGAAATCCTCCTCCGCCATTCTGGGCTCAATTCACAATCGAATTCGCTGGCTGAAGGCCGGCTTGAAAAGCGACCCGACTGCACCAAGTCAGCTCTCTCTCGTTTCGTGTCCTCGCTCACAATTCGGAGCAAATCGATCGGTGAAGTGGAGGGACTGCGTAAATGTGAAGGAGTCGAAAGCATCATTTCACGAATGCTTAGCGTGCTCAAGATCAAAGACGCAATAAACGGAGCCTGGAACGGAAGCGGCCCACTGCCCGTCGCAGTGATGCAGACTTCACAAGACACATACGAGAACGCAATTTGGACGTGTACTGCGCTGCTCGTCTCGAACGATGTCCCTCGCGAGTACGTTCGCAAGCTCCTCCACGCCATTTGCTGGTCGCCCGTCCCGCGCTTCAACAAGCAGACGGTGAGCGCTGCTTGCGAGTGTTGGCAGTGGATTCTGTCGGCGCGCAAGGACCTCGTCCTGCATTTTACCCAAGAAATGCTTGGAGCGTGGCAGTACACCGTCGAGCGTCGCATGGGCATCTTTGCCGTGCCGAAAGTCCCCGACTCCCCACTCGCCGCGTTCGAAGGCTGCAGCCTGAAGCAGGACGTGCCGAACGTCGCCCCGCACGAAGTCTGGATTAATTTCATATGCGAACTCGTCGAGAACTCAAAATCCTGCAATGACGACGTGATTGAAATGTTCTTCTACCTGATTCATCGTACGCTCCCGTTAAGCATCGGAGAACGAAGCTTCATCACGCGGCACGTGCACGGCGTGCGGCCCCGCTTCCGGCTACTGAGCTGCGCGTTGACTCTCCTCCAAAACGATTCGCCTCGCCACTCGCCGTTGAAGAAGGCCGTCCTCCGTGAGAGGATTTACTGTGCGTGTCTGGATTACTTCTGCCAGGGTTACACGTGCCCGACGCAGGACCCAAACAAGCTCCGCATCGATATTCAGATGATACTTAAATTCTGGCAGATTTTGCACAATGACAAGAAATACATTCGACCGTTCAACGCGGAAGTCGTCGTCGACAGCAGCAGCAACGCAGTAGCTAAATCGATGTCGCTCTCGCGTGGCTCGCGAGTCAATCCCAGCCTGTTGAAGGAGAACGTCCCGACCGCCACAGCGAACGAAATTCGGTTCGCCGGCCCGTCCGACGGCTGGATCAACACGATGCACTACAAGCAGCAGCAGTCCAACACGCTGCCCCTGCTCAAGAAGCGGAAGGAAAAGTACGAGAAGGACACCGTGAAAGAGTACATCCGCAAACGGAATCTTATTCTCGAGCTCCTCGCGCAGGAAGTCGATATCTTCGCGACGTGGCTCAACACGCTCGGCACTCCGGAGCTCGCGCTGCCCACGGAGTCGACCATCAGCACGTGGAGGCAGATGAAGAGCTCCGACAAGACGTGGCGGGAGTCTGTCCGGCTGGCGTGGGACCTTAGCCCCGTGCTCGCCGTGTATCTGCCACGCCGACTCAAGTCCAGCGACATGAACGCCGTCGCAGAAGAAGTCTCAGCGCTCGTGCGGCTCTACCCCGAAGCCGTCATGCACGTGTCCGAAGCGGCGCACTATCTCGCCACGCCCGATGTCGTGCTAAACGATTCGCTGGAGCTGAACAGCATTCTGACTTGGGCGTACTGCACTCCGAGCAAGGCGCTCTCCTTCTTCAGCCGGCAGTATCCGCCGCACCCGATCACGGCGCAGTACGCCGTCCGCTCGATGCAGTCCTACCCCGCCGACGCGGTCCTCTTTTACATTCCGCAGCTCGTGCAGTCTGTCCGCCATGACACGATGGGCTACGTCGTGGAGCTCATCAAAAGCCTCGCGAAAAAATCGCAGCTTGTCGCCCATCAACTCATTTGGAACATGCAGACGAATGTGTACATGGACGAAGAAGCCCACCAGAAAGACCCGCAGATTGGCGATACGCTCGAGAACCTCATTTCTTTGATCGTCAACTCTCTGTCGGGACACGCGAAGAATTTTTACGAGAAAGAGTTTTCCTTCTTCCAGAAGGTCACTGGCATCTCGGGTGCCATCCGAAAATACCCGAAAGGGCCCGAGCGGAAGGAGGCGTGCCTCCGGGAACTCGCGCTTATCAAAGTGGAGCAGGGCTGCTATCTGCCTTCGAACCCTGAGTCGCTCGTCCTCGACATTGACATCAAAAGCGGGACTCCGATGCAGAGCGCAGCGAAGGCGCCCTTCCTGGCCCGCTTCCGCGTCAAACGCTGCGGCATACATCAGGTCGAACGGGAGGGCCTCGGGGAAACGGAGCTCTCGCCGACTTCGGGCGCAGGCCCGGCTTCGATGGGCGCAGAAGTGTGGCAGGCCGCCATCTTCAAAGTTGGCGACGACGTGCGGCAGGATATGCTCGCCCTTCAAGTCATCTCACTCTTCAAAAACATATTCGAGCAGGTCGACCTAGACCTGTTTCTCTTCCCGTACCGTGTCGTCGCAACGTCTCCCGGCTGCGGCGTGATTGAGTGTGTGCCCAACGCCAAATCCCGCGACCAGCTCGGTCGTTCCACGGACGTGGGCCTGTACGAGTATTTCATCAAGCAGTACGGCGACGAGGACACGAAGGCGTTCCAGGACGCACGGCGCAACTTTGTCAAATCGATGGCCGCGTACTCCGTCTTCGGTTTCTTGCTCCAGATCAAAGACCGGCACAACGGGAACATTATGCTCGACTCGGAGGGTCACATCATCCACATTGACTTTGGGTTCATGTTTGAGAGCTCACCCGGAGGGAACCTCGGTTTCGAGCCGGACATTAAGCTCACGGAGGAGATGGTGATGGTCATGGGAGGCACGACGGCTCCGACCTTCAAGTGGTTCATGCATCTCTGCGTGCAGGGATTCCTCGCAGTCCGCCCGTACTGCGAGGCCGTCATCTCGCTCGTCTCGCTCATGCTTGACACGGGACTCCCATGCTTTCGCGGTCAGACGATTCGGCTCCTCCGCGCAAGGTTTTGCCCCCAGTCGAGTGAGCGTGAAGCGGCCAATTACATGATCAGCGTCATCAACAGCTGCTGCCTCTCCCTGCGGACGAGGACCTACGACATGATTCAGTTTTATCAGAACCAGATTCCTTACTAAAGAGGGCGGAGCTCAGGCTGATGGATTTAGCCAAGGCACCTGAATTTGTGATAAGAGTCACTAAATCATAATTATAGTAGTCAATTTATCGTAGCCAAAGCATAAACATGTATCTTTATCTTTTTTCTCGGATCGTGCATTCTGATTCTAAAAGTATTCCTTTTTGAGCTCTCTGACTCTGCAAGTATTAAAATACTGACTTGATTTAATTCTATCTGTCTTGATGCATCGGTGCATTTGTGTATTTGTGTATTGAGTTGAGAATAAAGTTCAGGAAGTTGAATTAATTAATAATTACTGGTATTTACGACCATGAAAACCAAACGTAACTTCTTCCTTGCTGTTGTAAAATTTGAGGGAGAAGCAAGATTTTGAGTGGAATCAGAGAATTTTTTTCGAATTGTTGTTTTGGAACATCGTCTCATTCATTATTGTAGTGATTCACGATTTGATAAGTGCTTGACACTGCACAGTAAATGGAGACTCTGCGACAATGGAGCTTCAGCTGCAGCTGGCGGCTCTGAGGAATGGAATTCCGGACCGGCACCGGTTGTTACAATCCTTTGGGAGCAGGAGCAGTGGGGTTTGGTCTTAACTACGAGCAACGATCCTGTCTGGTTTGTAATGTGCCCTACTTCTGCAACCGCAACCTGTCACAGTCTCGTGCGCACGCGCATTCAGCCTCAGACTCCAGATCACAAGAACAACAGGCTCACATTGACAAATGGCCCTCGCCCACGCAGGCATTCTGCAAGTTATTTCAAATTGACGATGAGGCCCCGACGGTAACGACCACCCGAGCCCGAAACAACGGCGATGGTGACCCTGAGCGGGAGTCGAGACCGGGAGAGGAGCCTGCCTCAGCTTCGGATCCTTTTTGCCACTCTTGTTCCCTGAAAGTCCGAAATCTGCAGCAACTGCAAAAGCAGTGCGAACTGATTCAAGCTCAAACCTTGGAAATTCGGGACGAAATGGGCTACCGCCTAGTCAGCGCATTTTCAGCTGCCAATCTCGCGGATCCAAACTACGCACTCAAGCTAAAAGTTTTCCAAAGTAAGCACAAACACGTACCCTTACTTGATGTCACGATTACGTGCGTGTCGACTCACTGTGCTTGATTTTTAGAGTGGCCCTTCAAATATTTACCTCAGCGGTCGGGTGATATAAACAATGGCGAACGTAACCCGAGCCTTCATTGTCCTGATCAGCAGTACTAGCATTCTCAACCTCAGCCGCGGCCGCCCCCGAATTCGAATGTTTCCGGACCGACGCCGCAGAACCACCACCAGAGCACCTACCAACATCTAACATATCCTTCAACTCCAGAGCGAGGTGCATTCGACGATGAACATAATTCGATTTTTTCCCTTTCGGAGTCACAAAAATCACAATCGCGAAGTGTTAGCGACTTTGACGATGGCAACGGAGACAAGCTTTACGCTGTCACACCGTCGAAGACCACTAAGCGGTGGAAGAAGACAAGCGAGTCGAAGGGCAAGCGAGAGACCGACGACATAGGCGGTGGTGGTGATTTGGAGCAGTGTTTCATCTGCGGGAAAATGTTGACCAACGACTATTTGCGCAAGAACCACATGCAGACTCATTCTGACTTACGGCCGTACAAATGCTCCATGTGTGACAAGTCTTTCGCCAACGCCAACTACAAGAAAATGCACGAGAAGACACACGACAAGTCCCGACTGCAGGGCGAGCCCAAATTCTCGTGCTCCAAGTGCGGACGGAAGTACCACCTCCAAAAGGGGTTGTACAAGCACACGCGCTACAGTCCAGCGTGTGGGACGACGACGCTCGTCGACCACGACAAAGTTCGCTGTCAGTGCGAACTCTGCGGCCGCGAATTCAATTCGAGGTACCGGCTCGGAGTGCATGTGCGAGGTTTCCACAAGAAACTGCGCCCAGTCTCGTGTACAATTTGCGGGCGGCCGTGCGTCGACAATCAACAGCGAAAGAAACATGAACTGACTCACAATCCGAGCCCCTCCAAACGATTTTTACTGCGGTGCATCGACTGCCCGCTCGACGCGCCGCGCGAGTTTGACAGAAAGCGGGATCTCGAGAAGCATTATGCAAGCGAGCACCCACAAGCGGAGGTCCCGAATATTCGGAGGCCAACGCGTCACCCACGCAAGTTCAGGTGCGAAATCTGCCCATAGTCACGCACGCGACCTTCACGGAGAAACGGGCGCTCGAATATCACAAGGAAAGATTCCACACTTCGAGCACGACTGTGACAAACTCTAAGCACGATCGGGCACCGGCACGCAGTCGCATTCGCCCGGATCCCGAACGCCACCGTCAGAGCCGGCGAATCAGCGAAAAGTATCGAAATATGCGCAGTGTTCGGTGCAAAGAAGAAACGTTTGAAGTGGAACCTGGATTCAGATTCAGACTCCGACTCGGAGCTTGACAGGAAAGATTTTGAGATCGATGACTTCAATTCCTATTGTGGTGGAGGCCAAATCACTGAAGAATGCGGCGAATTTGGGTTTGCATCGTCAGAAGATTATTTGCAAGTGAAGTTGGAACGCGAAGACGAATGCCAAAGCCAAAGCAGCTGTGGCAGACTTGATCAGAATCGGGCCCCCGACTGATTGACTGGCCTTCACTTTGTCCTTATCGAAATCACTTGCCTTTAAATTAATATTTAACTTCATTTTAGTCAAACTGACCATTTTTAGCTACTTCGCATTTTCGATGCTTTACGTTTTTGTTCTTCGTCTTTCCTCGTCTTTCGTCTTCGTCTTTGTCTCCGTGACTTAATTTTAGAATTCAAGGCTCCTGCATCTCCGCGCGCTCTGGAAACTCTCACGCTCATAATTCATATTAATTTCCCTGATTTACGTCAATGGAGTCTGAAATAGAAATAGTCGAATTCTGGCAGGGAAGCCAAAATGTGAGCGAAAAGCGAATGCGAAATCAGTCGGGAATAGGATGCACGTCTCCAGAAAACGGGCGCGGCGAATGAATGCAATCATGCACCAGGCGAATGATTTGCATTCTGCAATGCAGTGAAATGATAGCGGGTGACGAGTCGAGTCAGCCACTGATCACATGGCAGAACACACCTCCTTTATACGACAATTACATGATTCCAGACTTATCAGGCTCTCGATGTGGCTGTGGATGGGAGATCGGCCAATTTTTGTTACGGAGTTGCCAAATTCTAAAAATAGCCAATTTCTTGTTATTCAGTCGTCGTCTTCATCCTCAAGGAAGTTCCTCCGCGAATTTTGCTTAACCTCGACCGTCTTCTCTGCCTTTTGCATCATTTCTTTGCAAACCTGCATTCTGATAAGATTCTCAATAATATCTCACGTATCTCTTCTTGAATAACTTAAACTGGTAAAATTAATCTGGCTCACTGAACACACTGAAATGGGAGCTTCAATCTCCTACGACCCGAAACCGCCTGGCGAGCGCCGCTTCGTGTCGAAATGGTCGCGAGACATGAAACGGTTGGATCCACACCAAGGAGATTTGCTGGAATTCTATCGCAGTCAGGAATACAGCCACTGGGGCCTGTACTTGGGCAATGGAAAGGTGGTTCACTTCAACGCGTGCTCAGATTTGGAGTCGGCTGGCCCACATGGAGCAAACTGCAGACGGAGTCAAAGTGTCCAGAGTGAAGGAGACATCGACATCGACGTATTTGCTCGAGAACGCCAGGAGCACCTCGCAGTCAATAAATTCGTGCCTGGGCACGTGTCAATTGGAGAGCTGGAGGACATTGCAAGTAAGTTACTGATTAAAGAACGAATGATTACATAAATTCCGTCATAATTGCCCTAAGTCCGACAAATTATGCAGATACTTTATGAATTTTATCTTCTCCAGGAATGCCAGGTACCACAGACAAGATAAACAAAGTCCGAATCAACAATAAGCCTGCCCTCCGCGAGCTGCCACACAAAATGGACGAAATCCGGTCGCTTGTCACAACTTTCGTCGAACTGCCGCCTGGAAGACTGCAATACTGCTCTAATCTGTTCAACTGCGAGCACTTTGTGACGTACCTCAAGTTTGGGCGTTCTTTCACCGAGCAAAGGTGGAACAATAACGTCAACGGCACCGTCTACGACACGCGGGAGGTCAAGCGCCTGTTTCGCGAAGTGTTTCTCGCTGAAGCGACCGGGAAACCAATCACGGTCTACGATTCGCAGTGCTACTGGATCGTCCATTTTATGGACCGCACGCGCCAGCAGTGGGAAGAATACTTGCGGGCTGCCGAGACGGCCACGGAGCCACGGCTCCTGATTGACGAGCTCCACATGGAAATTGAGGATTTCATGTACGCGCTGGAGAAAACTGACTTGTCTTGAGTTACAACTGCCAGTTACATTACTGTTGCTGTTGTGGATTTTTACGCATTTTGTAATGTAATCTAAGGATTTAGAAAATAAATGACCAAATGGCTAAGATTTAATCAAATCAAAACGAAATTCTGCGAAAAGTCGACACGCTTGTTGCTAAAATGAGACGAGAAAACCTTTCTTGCAAATTTCGGCTTGTGCTTTGGAGCCAATCCAATTTTTTAAAAAGGGTCGTGAAACAGTGTCGTTTTGTTCAGGTTTGGTTGGCCTTATCGCTTGTCTTCGATGGACCTGACACCAGAAACCAGCCTTCGGCTCTTCGAGGAAGGAGCCACGCTCGTGTTTCTCGACGTCCCCGTCGGCACAGAAGTCGGGATAGACATGAGCACGTGGAATGCGGGTGAGAAGTTTAAAGGCATAAAAATGATACCGCCCGGCATTCATTTCGTACACTTCAGGTAGGCAAGCTTATTAGTTTACTTTGATTACACCCTTCCAGCAGTCAGCCAATTTGAAATATGTTAAAAGTGCTTTATTCTGTGTATGAATACAGCACCGTGAGCGCCGATGGACACTCGCAGTCGCCCCGAATTGGATTTTTCCACAATTTTCAGAAGAAAGAACTCCTCCTCAAGAAATATGATAAGAAGACTGAAGACCTCGTCACGACAGGTGAGGTGTTTTGCCTTATTTTTACCATCAGTTGAATTATAGTCAGTGATAACTGACATAATGAACTCTCATTCCATTTGCAGATCGGCCTACAGAAGACATGGATTTAATCAAGCAGAACCTCCGGGAGCTGGACAAATTCCTCGGACCTTATCCATACGACCTGTGGAGGCAGTGGGTTTCCTTGTCCAGTAAATTAAATGGTAAAGACTAAGGAACTTTTTACTTGGCTGATTTAAGTTTAAGTCGTTTCTACTAACTTATCACAATGGTTTGCATGCTTTTCCGACTACAGAGAAGACAATCAGGGATTTATCACCGCCTAGCGGGCGAATTTGTTCCGCACCTGAATTACTGCTGGACAAAGACCAGAAGAATGTCGCTGTCGCCGGCTCCAGCGACGGGGACGGCGCTGGCCCTTCCTCTTCGAAGCGACTGACGAAACTGGAAATTGCCGAGTCGATGCTGCCAAAGATGAGTGAGTCAGTCGAGTCCCGAATTCGCTACACACCCATTCCAAAGCTGTGCTACGACCCCAAAGTGGCGAGCCCAGCGGAAATAACTCGCCACAGTCTCGACTGGACTGGCAAGCTCGATCTTGTGCTGGAAACCAGTGGAGGTGGGGTCTCAGGCGCTGTGGGACCGCTGCAGCTGCTTTCCGAGCTGGAATTTACATTCATTTGCTTCCTCGTCGGGCAAAATTACACGTCATTCGAACACTGGAAAGACCTCATCCAGCTGATTTGCTACTCCGACTCGGCCATCGCCAAATACCCGGGCTTTTACGTCGAATTCCTCTCCGACCTCTACTTTGAGCTCGGGCACGTCGCCACTGACCTCTTCACGGATATCGTGACACAGAACAATTTCATTTACACGTGCCTGAAGCGGCTCTTTGAAAACATTCGCGACTCCGAACACGGCGAGACACGGCTGAAAGGCAAGGCCGAGCGCTTCTCCAACTTCCTGCTCGCCAAATTCGGCTGGGAATTTGCAGGATCGCGAGCTCGGCTGACTGATGAAAACGACAGCGGAGCGACGAGCACAACCGGCGGAGGAGACGCCGATGAAGAGGAAGACGAGGAAGATCAGCCTGTCATCGTGGATCTTGAAACCGGAAATTATTAACGCTTTGTTTAATCATTGTATTTTGTAAAATTGAGTATTTAATTAAAAACTTTATGTAAAATTGTTAATCTAATTTTCTAATCTGTCGTTACTCTTTTCTCATGGCCAGCATGGTGTTGATATCCCAAATTATGTTGCGCATGAGGTCCATCGTCTCCCGCAGGTGTCTGTTTTTGAATATCACCATCTCCTTCACTTCCTCGTACTCTTCCATTGCCTGGCGATACGCTTCAGTGTCCCGTTTCTCGTTCATAGGCTCCCAGTGGTCCTGATCGCTGTCGCTGTACGGTATTCTTTCTTCAAGCGGGAGGTCGCTGGAGGCCGGGAAACTCTCTTCAATCTTGTCGTAAATCACCCTCAACCGCTTGTAAAGACCTCGAATGTTGCGCAGAGTCTCCTGAAACTTGGGTTTCCGGTCCATTGCCTGCGTTTGCGCTTTCCCGTCGGGTGGCTGGGCTCCTCGCAGCGTCTGGTAAAGTTCTTGAGTGCGGGACACGATTTCCTGAACTGTTTCCTGCCCGTAGCGACATAACGAGGCAGCGTTCAGTTCTTTGGCTTGCTGCTGCTGTTGGGGGTTCATCGCAGTTGTGGTGGCAGAAGACGCCTGAGTCTGTATCGTAGAATTGCTTAAGCCATCCGCAGTCGTTCCAGCTACCGCTGTTGTGGCTGGGACTAACGCCCCTGCATTCGTGGTTGTATTATTACTGTTAGCACCACCGGCCTGTGATGTCGTTGGCGGTGTGACTTGTGTTCCATTGCCGCCAGGAGTGGGGACCTGCCATTTGCAATGCCAAATTACGACGAGTTAATCACAAGCATTAAAATTCGTGATTAGTATACCAGTCGATAACAAAATAAGTTCTTACATTTGCATTAATGTTAAAAGGTGGTACACCAAACGCAGAACCGGACCCTCCTCCTCCTGAGCCGCCAGTGTTGGCATTTGTGGATGGCGGAGTCGCTCCATTATTCTGATTCTGTTGCTGGGCCGCGCCTTGCTGTTGAGGGGGTGGATTACCGGCTCCGTTGGAAGGAGCATTAAATCCTAGGACAAAGGACAAAGGAGGACCGTCATTAGTTTAATTAGTGCCTGATCTCGCGAATCCTGCATTTCTATATTTCTAGCGCGAATTTAATTAAATTACGCAGTTAAACTCGTGTAATTGAAGTCAGCTTACCGGTATTACCATAAAATCCCGGCTGTTGCTGGTTTCCGGAGTTGGACATGACCACTCTGATTTAGTGAACGTGGAACGTTTAAACTATTATATTTTCTTCTCTTTCTGATAAAGTAAATAATGTTTACCGTGCTAATGAGCGAAACTGTCAATTAAGTTGGTCAAGTCAGAAATGACGGCTTTTGAGTTTGAAAAATGAACGCAAAGGCTGAGAGCCGAAAACAAATTCAAGGAAGAGACAAAATATGCCAAGAGCTTTCCGTAGTTTATAGGAAGGACCGTTGGCTGTATGAATCATGACATTAATTCGGTTCTCGATACAACGGAACGATATCAGGATTTATGCAGATCAGTCAAACCGAATGCTCAGTTGTGCTGCACTGCTCCAGAACGGCGTTTGTAATCGGTAGTTCTTGGTTGTGGTTGTTCATCATTCTGTGTGCAAAGGATGCACTGTCGCTAAACATTGGTTCCTTTTGTCCGATCATCATTCATCATTCATAAATCAGTTGTTCGAAGATGGCAAATAGTGCCGTGACTTCAGGCGCTGGTCCTGACGTGGTTGACGCCGACGGGAACGTCTGGGTCGTGATGTACTACTACCCTACTGACGACTCAGACACGTCATCCGCCGTAAACATATTCGACTGCCATGTATGTGGACAAAAGTTCCGTGTGTTTCCAAGGATCGAGCAGCATTATCTTAAGAAGCATGGGTGCGTGGTCGTCAAATGTGGCGAGGGTAAGGCATATCTTTCCATTTGCTTAGTCTTGTCCTGCTATTCACTTACTCAGTCTAAGTCAAGTCAAAATTAATTTCTTCTTCAGACGGTGCGGAGCCTCGAATCAGCTGCCCTGCCCTGACCGTGGCAAAAGCTTCTGCTGTTGCTACTGCTTCTGCTACGGCTTCAAACTCAAAATCAAACCCTGCTGCTGCATCTGTTGCAGATGCCTTTGTAGGCGCCGGCAAGCGAAGAGGACGTCCACGCCAGCAGCGCCAGACTGTAACTAAAGTTGGTCAAAGTCAAAGTCAATGCCAGAGTCAGAGCATTCTGAATTTTCTGACGCCGAAACCGAAGACGAAGACTGCCAAGATCGAATCAGAAACAGAAAGGGAACTCGAACCACAGTCGCAGTCACAGTCACAGGCCGAGTTTAAGTCTGAAGCTAAAGAACCCACCACTGTTGACCTCATCGCTGATGAAGAAGGAGTTGGAGTTCCTGTTGCCACGACCGTCTCCGTACTCGACAACGAAAATGAGCAACCCACAAACACTCCAACTCCGAATTCTTCGAGACCAAAGTGCGCGCGTGCCGTGACGAAACGTCGGCGCCGACGTCGTAAATGGGGTAGCATTCGTGCACAGACCAAGCCAAAGCCAAAGGCAAAGGCTCACAAGCCAGCAGCTGCACCTGTTAACGAAAATACATTTGAGTGCACAACTCCCGGGGCGGTCACGGACGCAGAAACAGATTCTTTACATTCATTCACGGCTACCGCTACTCCATTAGACACAAGCGTAGCTGACTGGGAAGTTAAACTGGACTCTCCGGCGGTACTGGGCAAGCTAAAACTGAAGAATGGAAGGGCGAAATCCGATAATGCTGCTGCCGCAGAGAATCCTGGCGCTTTTGCTGGTTTCACAACTCCTGCTGGGCTCACCCCCGCGTCTCGGCCCTTCCGTTCCCCACGGACTCCTTTCGCAGTCCTCAGCACCAACGCCAGCACTCCAGCAGTACAGACAACCAGACGAATAATCGTAGGCAGTTCTTCGTCTTCGTCATCCTCCAGCAGCAGCTTCTCCTCCTCTTCGGCTTTGAGGTCAAGATCAGCGACCACCAAGACGCGTGATTCGCGCTACGCCAGGCGTTTGGAAGCAAAAGAACAGGAAGCGAATGCCATTGCCTCTGCTAAGCCAAAGGTGACTACGCCTGTACCTCGTAAGCTTGAGTTAACTGACGACGTTTGTATCAAAACGGCCCCTGCAGCTGCTGCGACGGAAGCTGAAGCCAAGCCCGAGGAGGACAGTTTCCCGACGGACGCGGACTTACAGACGGAAATGGAGACATCAGGGACAAAGGCAGAGGCGCCTGATGAACATGAAAATGAACGTGAAAGTGAAATTTATGCGAATGTGAATTCCGTCTCCGGCGATTCTGAAGTTAATGAAGCGAAGGCGACAACTTCTGAAGCGACAGTACAAAATTTGGATTTTGGAATGAACTCGAAGAATTCAAGCACAGAATCCGAAGCCAATGATAATTTTGCTGTTCCAGTGCAAAATGAAAATACGACAGAAGTAGGTACGACATGCATTCCATCTGAAGTAGACACGGGACTGGAGGGCAACTTCATAAACACCAGCCTGACTCTGGGCCCTGAAATTGAAGCGGAGCTCCTCGAATTCCTGGCGCGAGAGACATGGTGTGGTCAGCCCAACCTCGGATTCGCGGACACTGCGTCCGTTTCCGCGGATTTCGATTTGTCAGATATACTCGGTGAGGACAAGAAACGGAACGGGTTTCTTTGCAGCAGAATCGCCGAATCTTCCCATTTTTAACCCGTTTTATTCTCCAGATTTCCTAGAAGAACGTGCAGAACTGGAAACAGAAACAGTTTCTTCAGTTCCAGCCTTGTCTTTGTCCGAAGAACAAGCTCCTCAGTCGGAAGTGGAACTATTCAACGAAACTGAAAACTGCCAGACACCATCCCCAATGCCAGATTTCCAGATCGAGCAAGCCAAATCCCCAGACGTGGAGAACAGAAAGCGAAAAATGTTTGATGGTCTGACTGAGGCTTGCGCTGGCGCTGATTTCAGGCTTCTCACCCCACCGAAAAAGGCCAGACTTCTTCCTGAGGTGGAGGCAGACGCAGACGTAGAACTTCATGCGGTCGTCGCAGATGAAGCCGATGATGATGACGAAGAGCAAAAAGACAAAGAGAACCGTAACCGTATTCTGGAAAATATGGACTCCCAGAAGCCCAAATCCGAAGTAAAGCAGGACAATGAAGATTGTAACTGTAGTTGCGGCCTGGGGGAAGATTCATTTCACTCTACACAGGGCTTGGATTGGTTGTCTTTAAAATTAGGACGGGGTGGAGCCAGTTCGGCAAATTTTGGCTTTGTGAAGAGCCCCAATCCAACTTTGTAACTCTGTTAATGAAGAAAGATTCCAGTTTACTGAGCCTTACATGATATTTTTTATGGAAAATTGATAAAAACTGTAAAAGAGTTACCTTAGTCAAAAGTCCTTAGTACTTAAAGTGATACCTTAGTACCTTACAAAAGTCAGTGATACCAGTTAATTTAGGTTAAGTTTGCTGAATGCTTGCCATAAGCATTGAACTTATTTCATCGTTCCTGACCTTTTCATGGTATTGGTTTTGAGAGTTTACGTTTTGAGAATGAATGATGGAATCGATTTTACAATATAATTGACTTGCTCATATTTCAATAAAGGACATACATTTTTTTGCATCTTCGTCGCACTTTGGGATCTGCTGGTTCCTGCATCAGTTAATACCAAAAGAGCAAAAGTATCTGCGGACGAATCGTTATTTTGCGGTAACGTTACTGAAACAAAGTACGAAGTGTCGAAGCGAGGAGAGCGAAATATTTGAAGACATTCATCAGGTCGAAAGTGCAGAATCTGGATCGTGTAATCGCCTTCACGAATCACGAATTAATTAAGATACATCCGTATTTAGTCAGTCTGAAATCACAGCTCCTTATTCAGTTGACGACCAGGCGACCAGACAGCACAGTCCTACAGTTAAACAATGGTAAGGAAATATCCAGCTTAGCGTAGTCAATGAGAAATAGTGCTTTTGCTTCTTTTATTGTGACTGAACTGTCTTAATTATGATTATAATTGGCTAGGCCAGCCTGCCAGTTATGACAAGATTAACCATTATTATCGACTTATTGTAGGGTGAACGCAAAGGAACCAATAAGTACTACCCGCCCGACTATGACCCGTCCAAAGGAGGGCTCAATAAATTCCTGGGCACTCATGCCCTCCGCGAACGAGCCCGAAAACTCCATCTGGGCATCCTCATCATACGATTTGAGATGCCCTACAACATTTGGTGCGATGGCTGCGGAAACCACATCGGCATGGGAGTTCGGTAAGCTGATAAACGCATAAAGGCTTTCAAGGTTTCGAGGATTCACATTTTCCCGTTCAAACTAACTGCTTTGCTTTGCGTTTTTGCCTGGTGCAGGTACAATGCTGAGAAGACGAAGGTGGGCATGTACTACTCCACGCCGGTCTACCAATTCCGGATGAAATGCCACCTCTGCGACAATCACATCGAGATGAAGACGGATCCTGGGAACCTGGATTACGTGATCGTGAGTGGGGCGAGGCGGCAAGAGAATCGCTGGGACCCGACGGAGAACGGCCAGGTTGTTCCAGACGACAAGCGAGTAATCAGACAGCTCGCTTCGGACCCGATGTTCAAGCTCGAGCACGGTGTCAAAGACAAATCGAAGATGATGGACGTCACGCCGACAATAAACAAGCTGGAGGAGCTGCAAGACCGATGGCGAGACGATTACATGGCCAACAAATTGCTGCGGGATAAATTCCGGGCGGAGAAGAAAGAACGAAAGGCTAGCGATGATAAGGACAGTATTTTTCTGAAGAAACACTCCTTAGCCGATGCGGGAATTCCATTACTGAAAGAAAGCGAAGATGATCAGTACGTCGCGTCACTCGTGAGGCTGCAGCCGTATCAGAGCCCAGAAGACAGGCAGAAGGAACTGCGAGAGACGATTGACAAGCGGTCTCAATTTCCTGTGCTCTCAGCCTCAACTGGAGCTGCTGGTTCAAGCTCAAGTTCGAACCAGAATTCTACTGCTCCTCCATTGACGAAAATTAGCCAGCAGAGGTCGAGTTTGGGAATCGCGTTGAAAAGAGACCGAGACCAGGATCATGGCCAGGGCACAAGCTCAGTCGACTCAGGCTCACCTTTGATGTCAGCAGCCTCCATCTCCCATGCTAATTCAGCAAATTCAGAAGAAAACCCGTCAAGTTCGAAGATTCCTTCCACTTCCACGTCGACAGGCCTGGCTCTGATCTCGGGCGACTATGATTCATCTTCATCTTCGTCCTCTCCTTAATCTTGTCTTAATTCGTGCTGTGCTCTTGCATCTGGCACATTTTATGATTTTACATTACCACATCGCATCGCAATAAATCGCATCTTCAGTAATCCGTTTTCTGCTGCTGGGTATTTAACTCAGCTACTAAGCATGGCATTCTTGATGATGAATCAGCGCAAGGAAATTTCATACCAAGAGGTGAGGCGAACGAGAGATGAAATGAAACCGGTCTAATGCAGATCGCAGACAGATCGACTGGCAGATGCGGATCTCGCTTTCGCAGATTCCTGCACTCTTTTCTCATGCCTGGCCAGCCTTCCTCGTCTGCTGTGTTTTTGTTTTGGTTGTGAGAAAAGGGTAGCCGAACTCTTATTGAATGCTTGCAGTGCAGTGCTATAGTCGCTGAGCTACCACCGGGCAAGGGTGTGTGGAGAGATTTATAAAGTGATAAATTTTCTGGGGAATACAGTTTTCATTTCATTTCCTGTTGTCTACTTTCTGCAATCTGCTTGAGGTACATTTTTAACACAGATTGCTAGCTCGTAGGTTAGAAACTTGTACCTTTTGGCTCATAAATTCAAGATACGGAAAAATTGAAAGTGTAAACGGCTTCTGACGTTTTGGTTGAAGTTCTTTGCTTTCAACCACCCCCCGTTAACAATTTGTGGAATCCGAACACATACAACAGTTCATCCGACAGATAAGCCAGGTCAGCCCACGATCATGGAACTCGAAGAAGGTGTTTTCGCCGCCGAGAAGATAGTCCAGCAGAAAATTACAAAGGTAATTTAAAAGAATGTTAATGTTGGTCAATGCCTCGAGTATTTGATTAAAATAGATGCTGATATTTATCTTTGTCTCCACAGGGCAAGAAGTTGTATCTTGTAAAATGGGTCGGCTGTCCTCCAGAGTACGTAATCGTAATGATCGGAGATTAATGTCAACGTTTGCTTTGCTGGTTCAAGTTGTGAATTAATGATGATTGTCGCTTTGTTGCAGGGAAAACACTTGGGAGCCTGCCAAGAACATATTCGACAAGAGACTGATCACCGCCTTCGAGCAATTGCAGCAAAGGTCGCCCGTCAAGCGAGGTAGGAAGCCGAAACAGGTCGTCCAACAGCAGAGCCACACAGAACGCCAAGTTTTGCCTTTCGTAAGTGCATTAACCCATGGTTAAGCTGAAAAATTAACTAAACTGATTAACACTAAGAATTTTCTTTACTACAGAGAGGCGGTCACACCCACAATCGTGTGGTGTCAAGCTCTTCGTCATCATCCTCGTGTTCCAGCGATGAAGCCGACAATAACGAGGATTCGACCCGAGACAACAGATCGATGTCTGCCTCTTCGGACAATTCGAGTTCGTCCAGCTCCAGCGAAGAAGACGACGACGAATCCGAGGAGGAGAAGCCTAAGAAGGAAGTCAAAGCACGGGGGAAGCCTAAGCAGGAACCGCCGGCGAGGAAATCAGCCAGCTTAAGCGCTGCAGGCTTAAGTTCATCCGGAGCACGTGCAACCAACTCACCGCTGAAAGAAAAGAGCCCCATTCGAGAATCGTTGAAGAGAAAGGCCGAAGTTATTCAGGAATCGGGCAAAATCGGCGTCACGATCACTACAACACCGAAAACCAGCCCGACAGCTGGAAATGGATCGTCGCTCGCCGCATTTGGGCAAGACGCGGTCGAGGCGGCTTCGAATCTGCTGTCATTGAAGCATGGGACACCGATAAATGCCCATCATGCTCTGCCCGCAGCGAAAGTTGCTCGCACTGCAAGCAACGCCAGCGCCGGCAGTGGCGCGAGCGGCACTGGGAAGGTCGGCCGTCCAAATCGTGCAGCAGCCGCCGCGGCTGCGGCCGCTGCCGCTTCTGCAAATGGGTCCAACGGCACGAAAATGCAGAACGGAACCAACCATGGCCATGGGACTCAGCAGCATCAGCACGCCAATTCCGAGCCGGACGCCTTACCTGCCGAGTACTGGATGACAAAGCAGCCACTTGCGGACCAAATTGTGCTCACGGACGTAACCGTGAATCTGACGACTGTGACGGTGCGGGAATGCAAGACGCAGGACGAATTTTTCAAGGGCGCCGGCATCGGCGTCACGGCAGCGACTGATGACTCGAAACCACAGACACAACACAAGCAAACTAATGATGCGAAGCACTGAGCTAATCTGCTAAAAGAGAACTAAGGTGAATTCGTCAATTTCAACAGAATTGAGACTAAATGATGAAGAAAACTTCGCTGAAGGCTGAATACTGAAGGCCGCCCTTCGATTTTGTCGTAGAAGCAGTAGAAAGTAGAAAGCCTATGAAGTTTGTTCAGATTTGAGAGATCGTAGCCTATTTGGTCTGACTATTTAATTAAGGTAACTTTATTGCATTTAGTGACTCATTTTAGTCTTTTAGATGCGCACCCAGTATTTGGCCTCTTTAGACTGTTGTTTTCATTTTACTGTTGATTTTACTGCATTATTTTGCACTTATTCCTGTTTTAATTATTATTTATTCAAGTCGACCCATTAATCTAATTATTGAAAACTGCCATCATGAATCATGAACCTCATTTACATTTAAGTAACCCAATTAATAATTGTCAAAAATACTTTCTTAGCTGTTGAGTATTGTCAATAAGTAATTTTATACAGAAAATGTCCACTGACTCGAAACAGAAACCTAATCACTGCCTTGAAATAGCAATAAAGTTCACTTGACTCACTTGACCGGCTTTTGAATTCTGGGCAATTTATAGTCGTTTTCGATCAATTCTAGGCCAAAGTCGTTAAAATTTAATATCGCATTGTTCAGCGCGGTTTCAACTCAATCCGTGATCAATCATCAACATAATCGAACGAACATGTACTGGTAAGAAACGCATTTTACCAAAGTCTTCCGCTTGCGGGTTTACGACTTGCGATTGTTCAGAGAGCGAAGGCGCTCACCAGCCGAGTCATTGGGTTCAGTTCAGTGCTCATGTGTTAATCCTGGCTCGACTCACTCAGTTCGGTGCAGTCGAAGTCCAAAATTGTTCAAGATTCGTTGGTAGTGATTAAAAGTCGACATGGGTACTCTTTCCGAATTCAAATCCATTACCACTGCCAAGCCCATCGAAGCCATCGATGATTCGCGACATCCGACCAGGAACTTCAAAGGGACCCGAACGCGAGCCCGACACTGCGCCGCCGTCCGACGGTCTCCGCCTGGCAATTCAATCCCACCACTTCCTTCGGCGTAAGATGCTCGTCATAGTCAATCCCAAGAGCGGGAAGGGAAAAACTTTGTCCATCTTCAAGAATGTTGTATCTGGACATCTTGACTCTGCCGGAATTTACCCGAGCGTCTTCATCACGGGTTTGCGAGCCACGCCAAATCCATGCTGCAGGCGGCCGATGGTCTGGGAGATTTACACGGTATAATTGTGTTCGGTGGTGATAGACTGAACAACGAGGTAATCAACGGAATTCGCCTTCGGAGCGATGCAAAGGAGTTGACGGGCCTGGCACTTGGAATTATTCCTGGTGGGTCGGGAAACGGGCTGGCACACTCCATCGCAGGCTACGCAGGGGAAGGCGAAGATTACAAATGCGATCCGGTCATGCAGGCGACGATGCCGTAATCAATCTGACGTACATCAAACCGAGCATCCGACGGAGGCGCCTCACAAAATTCTGCAAGGACATGAACGCCGGCAACTTCTATCTTCAAATTCCATCATGTCATCGTCATCGCCACAGCGACCGTCGTCAGCAAGGTTTCCGTGTCCCAGTCTCGGACCTCGGGTGCCGGTGCTAGCATGCTCTCGGATACTCTTGGTCTCGATTCCGCTCCTGACCCTGATGCTATTTCAATTACAAGGACACACCGTCGCCGGACAATTAATGGCGAGTTCCCACTGCGGAAAAACGACCGTACGCGTGGACGGGGGCGGGCAAGACGTCCGGCTCAAGGCGCCCTGGACGGCGCTCATTCTCGTGAAAGGTCCACCAGAGGACCAGTCAGGCTCTCGGACAGCGTCGTTTATCGACAATGGAATGTCCGCAATTATCATTGGCCGCTCCACACTCATTACTAGTAATTCCCACAAATTTTTATGACTGCATTAAAATTTTGTGGTTTCGATGCAAAATTATTTTGGACCATCCACGAATTTCTGTAAGATTTTTGTATTTTTATATTTCTTATTCAGGAGGACGACAATTTTGGGAGGCAGTGCCGAATTCCGGCGCCGAGCTGCGGATGAATTCTCTCGTCGCACAGGCTGCTTCGCGCATCGTCGTCGCGGTCGGGGTGAAGGACCGGAAGGACCTCGTCATGGATTCGTACTCACAGGTGCTCGAAATCGACCATGTTCGCCCGCATCCCCGCTCCATGTACGGGCATTCCATGCACGACTTTGCCATCATCCGTTTACGGGAGCCGATGAATGTCTCCGCCGTCGTCCGCCCAATTTGCGTCGAAGCGCCAGCGGAGACCGCGGTTTTCAAGACGACCGCGGTAAATCAGCCTTTTCTGGTTGGACCGATGAGATTGTCGGGGTTCAGGCGGAGCGGAGGTCTGGCCCTGAACAACGTGTACTACAATCTCACGGAGGCGGATCTTTGTGGGCCAGAATGCCAGAGGGCGCTGCCCTGTGACAGAACCACAAACCAACATAAAACTAAAAGCCAGCCCCACGTCGGCGACCGATTCATCGACGGAACTCCGCTCGCGACGTGGTACTCCGGGCGCTGGTACCTGGCTGGGATGATCACGAAATCTTACAGCTCCTGCGCTGACGCGCAGTCGGGCATGGAGCATTTCGTGAGTCTTGTCACCGTCGCAGAAAACCTGCCCTGGATGAACGCGAATATTGCAACCGCGCAAGGGTAGTACGTCTGCGTGAACGGGCTTGGGCAAGGATTCCGTAGTGGGCAGCTCTGCGACTCCCGAAAAGACTGCGCGGACGGTTCAGATGAGGATCTCGCGTACTGTGGGGCTTTCAGGAAACCCCCCACCGCGCTTGCCCCCTCACCCCCTCCTATGCCCAGGCCCTTCCCTGACCCCGCGCCGACTTCAATAGCGCCGCCCAAACCTGGGACGGTGGCGACCACGCCATCGCGGCTGCCCTCGACTTCCCCACGACGACAACGAAGATGGCAGGGCCCGCATCCGCAGGCGGGGAAGTGCGCCTTTGCCCGCCGCTGCCGCCGGAAGAGGGCACCACCTACGAATGTGTGGCTCCTGGGGTCGAGGGTGGAGTGCCCAAACTTTGCTGGCAGGACAGACCTGCCATGCCAGGAACGAAGCTGAAAGTGACCTGCATGTCCCGCTACAAAGCTGCCGGAAGCGGATCGGCGTCCTATCTCGTTCTCTGCACGGCGGCGGGAGCCTGGAGGAAGAGCAAACGGAGTTTTGTGTGCACACTGGGTAAAATATTAAGAATTGAAGTACGCACCGGTATTTGACTAAATAATTAAAAATTATTGGTTTCACGGCAGAATGCGGAATTCCGAAGGTTCCCGAGCTCTCGTACTACATCCTCAATGGAAGCGCGGCGAATTCGCTCGAGTATCCGTGGAATGCCGCCCTCTTCGCCGTGAGCCCGTCTGGGGATGAGGCCCACTACATTTGTGGGACAACGCTCATCAGCGCCGACGCGCTCCTTACCGCTGCGCATTGCGTGTCGAGCGGGCGCGGCGGGCCCCTACGAACCTCAGCGCTCCGCGTCGTTCTGTCGGCAACGAGCTCGACGCTGGACTTGCAGGTCGGCTCGCGGCGCGCCCACGTGCAAACGAACGTCTTGGTGCCAATCAAGTCTATCGTGGTGCACGAGGACTACAACCCGGGCTCGTACGAGGCGGACATCGCCCTCATCCGCCTGCTCGTCCCCGCACCGATCTCAGACTACGTGTACCCCGTCTGCTTCCCTTTGTACGGGCGCGAGCACGAAGTGCGCGAACGCATCCAGCTCAGCGCGGGCTCCGTCGGGTCCGTCGTCGGCTTCGGGGTCGACGAGACAGGGGCCGTGTCCCCCACTCTGAAGCGGGCCACGCTACCCGTCCTCTCCGCCCGCGAATGCAAGCGCGTGCTGGGCTTCGTTCCGTCCACCAATCAGATCTGCGCGGGGCACACTACGGGCATCGCCGTGTGCAATGGGGATTCGGGGGCGGGGCTTATCTTTGAGGACGATGGGCCCGGAGGCCTGCACTACTTGCAGGGCATCGTCAGCCATGGTCCGCTGGATCCGGACAATCGGGCGCTGTGCGACTCAAAGAAGTACGCAATTTTTACGCGTGTGGGTGCGTTCAAGAGTTGGATCGAGGACACACTCCTTACCGATTAGTTGTACATAATAGTAATTTTGGCGAAATACATAATTATTTAAGACACTTTTTGAACAACAGACTCTTTGCTATTTAACATACGCTTAAATGTTATGTTATTTTGTGTGTATTTCGCCGGCACCATGCTGAAATGTAGACTTTTGTACCTTTCCTCCGCGTATCTTCTTTATCATGATTCATGTTCAAATCATGGTCAATACTCGACTCTTCACCAAAAGTTGAATGATTTCGTGAGGACGAGTGCAAAATTAAATTGGTTCGGATCCAATAAGTGCAGGGAATGTTCAGAGCCAGTTCACAAAATATCAGTCCGGTTCTGAGAGTTCCAGGCAATCAATCATTCTGGAATTCGACAGTTGGTCAATTGGTTGGTTGCGGGGGAAAGAAGGGCGCTCCGTGGTCGTCGTCGTTGGAGGTTCAGTTGGAACCCCCGTTCCGAGTTCATTTATGCAGTTTTGTCGAGGTAATAAGCGGGTCCCCCGCTGTGGTGCCCCCGACCACCGAAAATGTAAAACCGGTTCAACTTCGAGACGTATGCACAGCCATAATCGCCCCTTTTTAATTTGAGCCACTAGAATATACTTAATAGCTGCGTAGTGATTCAGAACTGGAACGAAATTCTGTGCACCGCTAGTTGAACCCGTGCTCGGGTACAGATTTTTGTGTTCCCACCCTGCGTTTGATTTGATATGCTGATAAACAATTAGCAATGCTAATTACAAGCGTGGACAGACTGATACCGCTTTAATTTCTGACAATTAACAATTCAAAATTTAATTAATTTTTCAGCCACGCATGTTCACGAGTGGCGTGTTGGAATTTTAATGGTAGCTTGCAACACTTCAAATGGTTGAAGGAGATCAAAGGTTCAAACGATGTAAATAACAGCAACGCTCAAATTTTATTGATGGAGACATTTGTAGTTTAGTAAAATACGGAGAATATTTTCCCCAATACTGCCAGGATTTGTCGCCCAACATGCCCGTAGGTTAGCCCACATTGAACCACGCCGGCGTCTTCGCATTGCAGCGTGCCAGGGTTGAAGTGGTGACCACCTTCGCATTCAACCTTTGTCCCAACTCCTCCGTGACAAAAATAAAAACTCTCACAGCAAAACGGGTTTGGGATGACACGCGTTGCGCCGTCAGCACAGTCTGCAGGAGGTGGCCGCTCGGTGCTTGTTGTCGTCTCGCTGCGGCTGCTCAGGTCAATGTACGCAATTTGGTCGGTTTGCATGGCAATCGGCAGTGGCCAGCGGCGTCCACGCCCGTCCACGCCCGTCTTATTCAATGGCAGTGTGACATCGGTCAAGCCGGAGCCGTAAGGATAACCACCGAACACGTAGATCCTTTCTAGGTCCGGCACGTACACACAGGCAGGGTAGAGAAGTTCCTGATACCCCTCAACCTCGACGGCGGTGGCCCGTCCGCTCGTCGGGTCGAATTTGATGAGGCGTTCACTTCCGAGCAGGTAGACCTGTTCATCATCGTCCTTGTCGACCAGAACGGCACAGCCCCACTGCGAGGTATGAGGGAGTGTTGCAGCTAGCTTGGCGACGAACCCATTTGCGGGGTTGTACTGCAGTATGTCTTGCCCCGACAAAGGAACCCCGTTATAACCCCCGAATATGTAGACAAGACCTGCATCGGTTCCAGTGTCTCTGCGAGGTGCCCACACAGCGGTCAACCCCCATCGACCGGTCTGCAGTCGCCCACCTTGGCCAACTGTGTTGCTGGACACGTCGTAGGCCACGATA
Organism: Mesaphorura yosii; assembly: GCA_009869945.1. Lineage (NCBI taxonomy): Eukaryota > Metazoa > Arthropoda > Collembola > Poduromorpha > Tullbergiidae > Mesaphorura > Mesaphorura yosii. Next base: position 38,111 of record WIXG01000298.1, on the reverse strand, counting down.
TTGTCGACGTACGGCTCCTCACCCCCGCCGCCAAGAATGTATGCCGTCTTCCTGCCCTGGCGGGAGTCGAAGGCCAGTCCAAACTCCTCCACGGCGACGGGGAGGTGATTCACGATTTGGTAGCTGGGTGTGCGCGTCGAAAATTTGTGCACGTCCGCGCTGAACGATGTATCGTTCAAGCCGCCAAAGTAGTAAATATCACCACTGTCGGAGTCCATGACGGCTGCCCCGAATGCCTTCGGAATGAACGTCCCAAGATCTTCAATGTCCCCGCTGGCGATGGAGTACTTGACCACCTGAGTCTGATACAAGTGAGCGTGGTTATACCCGCCGATGATATAAATGGAATCTGCACCGTCGTACACCGCCGAATGCCCGTATATGGCCACAGGGAGCCTTGAATCGGCCACAACCCATTCCAGGCCTTGTGCCGCCTGCACGAGGGCAAGGAACCCTGCGAACGCGGACACACTCACGGCTGAGACACACGAAAAGCTCATCAGCTTGTGCATGTGGTGCTCCACTCACAACCACGAATCACGAGAACCATGGAATTGCTGGCACTTTTCCCTGCAGAGTTAATTACTAGATTCAAGGGTCAAGGATGCCGACTACCACTCGAGCCGATGTTGATTCCAATTCCAGCGAAGTCAATCTGCCTGCACATTGTCAACGCACGAATGCCAATACCAATTAAGATTAGGTCATGCAAAACATACATGAGAAAACTGCGAGCATGAGTACGTTCGACGAATTGTGAAAACAGCGACATGGCACAAACCGTTAGTCAATTTCGTTCAAAGTTGAAGTGACATACATGGTCTTATCATCGATCACATGCGCACAAGTTGAATCACATCTGAACGCCCAGAAATTAGACAACTGACGTTGAATTTAGAAATAATTGGCAAAATGAAGCGCGGAAGACCAACGTTCATAGTCACTCTGGTCGGCCTCTTGGCCATGATTTCGCGTCAAGACCTGAATCTTGTTGTCACAAGGTCACAACAGCTGTGCGGTGCCGAATGGCATAGGATCCTGCATTCCAATAAATTCATAGAATTGAATGCAATTACCAGAACCTCTCGCATAAATGTCCACAAACTCTGTACGAGTCCGTGTATAAGCAAACTTTTACAAAAGACGAAGTGTTGTCGAAGCTACGAAAGAAACGTCAAATCGTCAAATGCAACACAACGCATCAAATCAGCTTCAGCCGTCATCAGTTCAGTGGTTTCGTCTTTTATTTCGTGGTCCCAGTGAGCAAATCAAGAAAAGAAGTAAAAGTAGTAGTAAAAATTGGGGAATAAATTAGAACTTTGACGGTTCATCGGTTTCGGAATAATTTCACGCTATTAGTAATTTAGTGTTCTGGTAAATTAGGCTGGCCCCATCGGTGGTCTCGGACGACGCTGCATGTAGTTCTTGATGGCTGGCAAGGCTTCAATCCGGGCCTTAAACTTCTCCAGGAGTGGGAAAGACGGGAGCGTTCCTCTCAAGTCGATTTCGAAGAACTGGAGATAGAAGCAGAGATAGAGATCGGCCCAAGACAGCTGATTTCCGACGAGATAGACCGGATCATCCCTGTTGTTGCTGCTGCTGCCGCCGCTGACGCTGGATTTGCCCCGTCGCTTCCCGTTTTCGTTAAGAATCTTGCTCAGCTTGAGGTAGTAGTCAGCCTGCTTCATCATCAACTCGTCCATATGTGCCGTCTTCTGGCGCTTGTCCGTTTCGACAAACATTCTGACCCAAACTGGACAAAACACAAAAGGAGCATCGAACATGAGAAAATATTGCTTGGGTTTCAAGCACATATGTTACTTGACAGTCAAATTCGTCGAATTACCGTCGTGAATGTCACGGATCGCATCGACGAGCTCGTCGCACCGCGCCGCTTCGATTTCGTCCTTCCCAGCCAGCCCATGCTTGCGAGCGAGATAACGGCAAATGGTGAGCGACTGGCTGAGTTGGAATCCGTCGCTGGTGGTGAGGACAGGCAGCTTGCCCCACGGGTACTTCGGCTTGAGTTCCTTCTCCCACTTTTCATTCCACTCCAGGCGGACGTCTTCGAATGGCTCTCCGATGTAGGCGAGAATGTAGCGAATTGGTTCGGCGATGCCGGGGTAGTTGAAGTAAGTCAGTCTGTATTTGTATGGCGATGTAGGAGCATCTGCTGGTGTCGGTGCTCTAGAGGCAATGGCGGCGACGGCAGCACCCATCTCAAAGGAACTTGAAATTTTGTTGAGGATTGCAGTCACTTTCGTAAGGCGAGGTTGAATTTTGTAGCCAGAAAGTCGAGTGACAATGTCGAAGTGGTGTATAGAACTGGCAGTAAAGAAACAGCAAAGACTAAGACTCGGTCAAGAATGGATCCCAAGACCATCTTCCAAGACAGGAAAGAGAAACAAACACTTCAAACACAAGCAGTTTATTCATGAAACTCGCTAACGCAACACAAACATCATTTTCTCTACTTTTAAGGGTTTCCTACTTTGCTTTTCCAGCACAATTTCAATTGGCGTCAATTGGTGACTGAACCCAAGAAAATTGATTAGGAGCTAAGCATTACGTACTACTGATTAATTTGAGGAATTTAATATTTAATTTGCATTCAAGGTCGAAGCTCAAGCAAAGCCACATGATTTCTATTTTCTAGGTTCAGGAAATCCATTGACCTCAAATAACTCCTTCAGAAAGTGTGCTGAATCCTTTGGAACACGAGTCAGCTCCGGATCAGTCCAGTTAATCCAGTGAACACCAAATCGTTGCCTGAAATTAAACACCCACCCGTCCCGTGAATCGTTAGCCATGTCCCTGAGAGAATTTAAATGTGTGGTGTGACGACTTACGTGTATCCTTCTGCCCACTCAAAGTTGTCAATCAGACTCCAGGCCGTGTATCCCTTCACGTTCGCCCCGTCCAGCGCAATGGCCTTGAGCATCTCGTTAATGTACAGGTTGTAATAGTTGACACGCCCCGCATCGTCCAGCCCATCGTACCAGTGGTCCGCAAATCCGTTTTCGGTGACGTAAATCGGTTTCTTCACCGGTCCAATGTTGTACGTGCGGTCAATCCACGTGAGAATCTTGCGAAAGCCCCATGGAACGACCCAAAGCCATGGCGCGGCTGAAGGAGGCCAGTTTGGATCCGTGTAACTGCCAACGTTCTGGTCGCCATCGTGCCCTGGCGCCCCGCCAGTCGTCGGGTACACGTAGCCCGTCGAGTAGTGGTTGAGCCCGTAAAAGTCGAGTGTGCCGTTGATCATCTGCGTCCAAAACGCATCAAATTGCGGCAGCCGGCTATGGTCGAGCCCCTCCGCCGCGCTTTTCTCATCAACAATCTGCCTCATGATCGGCGGATACTCTCCGTAAGTCAGTGGATATGCAAACCAGCCGTGTTGGAACTGTAGCGCGCGCTCACTCGCTTCGTGATCTTCTTGACTATCGGGGTTCGACGGCTCCGACCAGCCGCAGTCCTGTGTCAAGCCCACGACTCCGCCTTGACTCCTCCGGAATTCTTGATCGTAGATTCGGTACGCGTAGCCGTGCGACATTAGGATTGTGTGCACGCACTGGTAAGGCTGTTCAGCTGGAGAACGGATCCCAGGCGCGTGTGAACCGTACGCGTAGCCGAGCTGGCAGAAGACCTTAGGTTCGTTGAACGTGATCCAGTGCTTGACTCGATCTCCGAACTCCCGAAAGCAGATGCGGGCGTAGTCACCAAAGTGTGAAGCGATAGCGTGGCTCGGCCAACCACCAACGGCCTCCTGCAGCGACTGTGGCAGGTCCCAGTGGAAGAGCGTCACCATCGGAATGATACCCTCACGGACGAGTGCGTCGATGAGACGATTGTAGTAGTCGATGCCCTCCTGGCTCACATTGCGAGTTGTGCCGTCCGGCATAATGCGAGTCCACGAAATTGAGAACCGGTAGAAGTCTGCGCCAATGTTTTTCAGCGCCTCGACGTCCTGCTCGTAACGATGAAATGAGTCGCAGGCCACGTCGCCCGTCGACCCGTCGGCGATATGTCCGGGCTCGTGGGCGAATCGATCCCAAACGTTTTCTCCCTTGCCTGGCGCATCCCAGCCGCCTTCGATTTGGTAGGAACTTGTAGCCAGCCCCCACAGAAAGTCGTCGGGGAAGAAACCGTGGTAAAATTCCTCGTCTTGCTGGACGTGATCGTGGTTGGCGGCGGAATGGCCGTGGCCGGGCGGTGGAGACTGTGGAAGTGTCGGGAAGCGAGCGCTTGCTTGTAGCACGCAGCACGCCAAAGCCGACAGAAGCAGGCAAAGATACATGGACCGCTTCATTTTTTAAAATTTCTCCGAAATGCAGCCGTCATGGAACTAATTTGCATCTACAATTTGCTGATCGCTGATTGGACTTGGACTCTGCTCTTGATTCAGTACCAAAAATGGAATTTAAATCCTCGTCCTCGCACGTCGTAGAGGCTAACAAAACTAAAAATTGAAGCCTGTAATTGATCACCGCAACCTGTCAGGGCCGTCTCAGCCCATAAATCAACCTAAGCCGCAGCACGTTTGATGACGACATGTTTAATTGTCGTACAAGTAATGGCCCATGCTCCCAGTAAACAAAGCACTCCAGGAGACTGGACTTGACAGCAGATTAGCAACAGAAATCCAGGCCAAACCCACTTCGATTCTGATACCAGGAAGCGACCAGCAAGATGATGCGTGGCACATAACGAATGTCATTGTCAATTTTACTTCACGTAATTTTCAATGCTACATGTAATGTAATTTTATACGCTGCTGTTGGTTATGCTAAATGAGAGCCCAACTTTGACTCCATGCAAGCCACTTCCAACATCTGAATTACGGTTTACATATATGGAGGAACTTTTTATTATCGTAGCGGCTTCTTCGCCCTTCAAGAAAGAAGCAGATGAAAAGCCAGCTAAGCTTAACAAAACGACATGGAACAATTTATTGGGATTTTGTCTTCGGCTCCGGGAATCCATTATCTGCAAACAATTGCGTCAGGTAGATTGCCGACTCCTTCGGAAAGCGAGTCAGGTGCGGGTCTGTCCAGTTGATCCAGTGCACGCCAAATCGTTGCCTGCACCAAAATAGCCAAGATTTAAGGCCAAATTAGCATCAGAAGCAATTTCAACAATCAAGTTCCAGAAAGTTGGGTCCAAAAGCCAGGAAGTGAACTTACGAGTAGCCTGCCGCCCACTCCATGTTGTCAATCAGACTCCAGGCCGTGTATCCCTTCACGTACGCTCCGTCCAGCCGAATTGCCTTCAGCATCTCGTTAATATACAGCCTGTAGTAGTCTACGCGATCCGGGTCGCTGAGTCCAGAACGCTCGTAGTCCGCAAATCCGTTTTCTGTGACGTAGATCGGCTTCTTGACTGGTCCCGAGTTGTATTCGCGATCAATCCATGTGAGCAGCTTGCGAATGCCCCACGGAACGACCTTCAGCCAGTCTGCTGATGAACCTGGCCAGGAGGAGTCCTGGTAAGAGTCGTTGTTCTGGTCGCCACCGTGGCCGGGATCCGTCCGATTAGCATTGAATACGTATGCGGTGGTGTAGTGGTTCACGCCATAAAAGTCCAGAGTGCCTGCAGCGCAGCAGAAACACAAAGTGTTGTGGGTTCAATGACTTATAGAATAGTCACGCTACTGAGCTTAAAATTACCGTTGATGATTTGTGTCCAAAAAGCATCGAAGTGCGGGAGCCTCGACTGATTTCGGCCTTCAGCAGCGGATTTCTCATCGACCAGCTGCCGCATGATTGGCGGATACTCGCCGTGCTCCAGCGTGTAGGCGTACCAGCCGTACTAGTGATAAGGACAAATAATTATAACAGTTGCACTGAAACTGACAAGGTATTCTTGGATTCCGAGTTATGTCTGGGCAAAGAGCGAGTGTTGTTTTGGATTTTTACCCCGAATTGCATGTTCCTCTCCGCCGCGGCGACGTCCTCTGGGTTGTTCAGGTCTCTTGGCTCCGCCCAGCGCGAATCGATCGTGATTCCGACGTCTCCGCCTTGGAGCCGTCTGAATTCCTGATCGTAAATCCTGTACGCGTAGCCATGCGACATGATCACCGTATGGCCGCACTGGTACGGCAGCTCAGCCGGTTCTCGGATGCCCGGAGCGTGCGACCCGAAGGCGTAGCCGAGATTGCAGAAGACCCACGGCTCGTTGAACGTGATCCAGTGCTTGACTCGATCTCCGAACTCCCGAAAGCAGATGCGGGCGTAGTCACCAAAGTGTGAAGCGATAGCGTGGCTCGGCCAACCACCAACGGTCTCCTGCAGCGACTGCGGCAGGTCCCAGTGGAAGAGCGTCACCATCGGGATGATACCCTCACGGACGAGTGCGTCGATGAGTCGGTTGTAGTAGTCGATGCCGTCCTGGCTGATGCTGCGCGTTGTGCCGTCCGGCATAATGCGAGTCCAGGCGATGGAGAAGCGGTAAAAATCAGCGCCCATGTTCTTCAAGGCAGTCACATCGTCTTCGTATTTGTGGTACGAGTCGCAGGCCACGTCGCCCGTCGACCCACCATCAACGTGGCCAGGAGTGTGGGCGAACCGGTCCCAAATGCTTTCGCCCTTGTCTGAAAAGTGAAAGTGTTTATAAGCCATTTAATGGTGAAAGAATCAGGCTTGTGCTTGCGAATGCGCGAATTTACCTGAAATATTCCACGCTCCTTCGATTTGGTACGCGCTCGTCGCGAGTCCCCAAAGGAAATCGTCGGGAAAAGTCCCATAATAGAACTCGTCATCCTCCGCGAGGCGCGGGGAACCAGAATGCGCCTGGACCCTAACGGATCTCGGCTCACGGGCAGGCGAACGCGAGGCGTCGACGAGCACCAGTGTGAAGGCCACGAGCAGAAGCAAGAGGATTTGGCGTGGAGAAGCCATGGCTGCGTCAATTCAAGTGAAAAATCCCAGGGCGAATAGCAGCGCAGGACAGATTGACATGCTGTTTTAATCTCACACACGCCACACCCTGAATCCGACAGCAACAGCCGATTTCTCAATCAACACTCAAGTATTTTGCAGAAGAGATAATTGATAACGGAGTCCAGCTCCAACTCAAATTCGCGCTCGTACTTGATCTCACGCCGAAGCTGAAGCTGACAGATTGGATTAGCACGAAAGATGACAAATTGCAGTCGTAGAAGCCACAGCCGCAACGATACGAAATCCGAACTCAATTTCCAGCGAAACTTGTTTCCTCACTTCACGTGCCGCCACGCTGATCAGATCAGACACGACAAGACAATGAGAATTTGTGGAAATCTCCCCTGCACTGCGAGACACGACTGCGACATGGATGAGATCATTGAGTAATTGCGAATTCAGTACGCAATTTACTCTGCAATTTGCTATTTGCATGTGCGTGGGCGGATTAACTTCACCTTCAACTACACTCGCTGACCTTGCTCGGGTGAGTTGAGTCGAGCAAATTGGACTGCTGACAATGAAAATGACAGCGTAGTTATTCATTAGTATGTGATCCAGAATTCAATGGATAGTGTCACGAAATTACAAAATTAATGTATAAATGTAAAAAAAAAGAGAATGAAAAAGTATAAATAACTGAATTAGTACTATACTAACTTAAGGTCGTACTCGCCTGACGTGTTAAATAGAAGTCGAATTAAGGTCTGAAGACGTGAAACCTGTTGTTGGGCTGTCGCTGTATCTGCGGTTGCTGTGGTGGTTCTTGTTCTCGGGTGTACTGGTATTCTGGCTCTGGCACGGCTGGAGCTGCGGCTTGCGGTTCAGGCTCCCGATAGCACGGTCCCTCGTATGCTGGGCGCAGTCCTGCAATAACAAAGGCAGTAATAGCAAGAGCACATGAATCAATCAGGCAAGGCTAGGCAGGCGAGCAGAAGTAGTGCCAGGTGCTACGGCGGCAGCCACCTGCACTGCGCCATTAACTAATTGGCTAAGCTATATTAGGCTTACCATGGCTCCTGCTCCTTGCATTGCACGATTTCTCACAGCCCAGATGACACGGATTGAAGTAGGTGACGCCGTCCGTGCCACAGATGGGTCTCGGCCGTTCTTGACAGACTCCACAGTCGGAGCAGTCGGCTGGAGGCAAAAGGAGGCCAATTAATTGCACAAGCAAAACTATTTTGACGGGGCTTTTGTAGGAATGCAAACGAATGACTTACTGTACTTGTACGAGGTTTTTATTCCACTTTGGCCCAAGCTGCTTGGTAGCAGCAGCAGAATCACGACGGGCAAGGTGCGAAGAAAATGGACAGAGATGCACGACATTACTAGAAAGGTCACCAATTCTTTCTTTGTAGAAGTCTATCGCCTGAATCGTTCAACTACCGCCGAAATCGCTTCCCGACTTGGCAACTGATAGCAAAGCACTTGTCTGGGCGTGAACGGCGACTGGGCTTCGACGTACGGGAGTGAGTATCGAAACTGGAAATCTTGGCCGTAGTCGTGGCAGTGTTTTTTTGTCTTCGTCCCTGTTGCGTTCGTGTGCCTACTCCGATTCTGGTGCTGATCGCGCTCGCTGCCACTTCCACTGCTGACGAGGTATAACAAATACAAGTAGTCTTCCATTGGTCGAATCGGCGAATCGACTGCTGCACTGCGGGCTGCGATGCGAGATTGCTGCCTGGCTGAGTGCCTGACCTGCCTGGCCGGTCCTGATCGATGATCAAAGAAGGGGCAGGATAGGTGAAGGCAATTGAAGAGATTCTGCATGCACAGAGCAGTAGCAAAGAAGTGAAAGGATCATGACTTGAAGAGTTGTGGCTGCTGCGGCCATGTAATGGATATTGAATATTTATGCACAATGTTGCAATTTGTGTGCAGACTCATTAATTCATGGTCACATTAACCCAAAAACGTCCACGTGAGCACGAGTCCACAGCCATAGCTTCTAACTGCTGTTGTCTGCAATGCAAGTGCAAATGCACCAACGCAGCACTCTAAATATAGAACTTTTACTTTAATACATTAACACCGAGCAATTTGCAATGCAATGCAATACAAAAGTTAACTAATTAAGGAATTAACCTAAAGCCGGACCGCCGAAAGAAAGCCAACTTAAATCTATATGAAACGAGTCTCTAGTCTCCAGCTCTTAAGTTAAATGAGCCATCTAAACCGCTTTCGTGTCGCGTTGTCTTCTGGCAGCTCCTGCAGGTACTTCCTGCCGGCCGTCACAAGCACGCCAGCAATGACGATGGCGCCTCCAACGGCGCTCGTCCACTCTGGCACGACGTTCATGAAGATGTACTGTAGGAGGAAGCCAATGACGCAGTCCGACGTGCGGATGAGCGCGACGGGGCCCGCCTGCTCGAATTTGAGACCGAGGATGATGGACATCTGCCCGAGGAAGGACGTTCCTGTCAGCCCGAGCACGAACAGACCCTCCCTTGGCCACTCGTGTGGGTATTCGAAGTCCTGGAGGGTGATGAGCAGCATCCCAGCGATCGAGAGGCCGATGTAGCCCACCGTCACGGTGAGAAGGGCAAAGTGGACGGAGCGAACGGTGCGAGTGAGGACGATTTGGATGGAGGCGCACGTGAGCGAAGCGACAGCGAAGGCAGTTCCTTTCTGGAAGGGAAATGACAATAAGCAACATGAATTTAGGCGAATTCTTACTTCAACTAATTCTTTAAGGCTTCTGGGTCGACTTACCATTGAATCAGACGTAAACGAGTCCGAGCCCGTCAGAACGGGCGGCTTGCTCACGATGACGACGCCGACGAGCGTCGTAAAGGCGATGATGAAGGAAATCAATCCAGCGCGTTCGCGAAGGAAAAAGTGGGCGAGGATTGTGACTAGAACGGGCGTGGAGTACGTAATGACAGACGTGTCGCCGATTGGCAGGTAGTCAAGCGCGTAGTAGCGAAGAACGACAGCAGTAGCTGCGAAAAAGCCTCGGAGCTGTGAAAATAGGCCAAATTAAAACCTGATCGTACGCCATGCCATGCCAAGTAAAAAGAAAAATGCAGGGAATTTGGGAACTTACAAAAACGAAGAATGCGAGTTTTCGCTTTGCGGGGTCGGAAAGCGGCCAGATTGTGTCGAACGTCGACTTTCGATGGCTTGGCGGAGGCTGCTGGACATCCGCTGATGCTTCTGAATTCTTACTGATTATTGAGATTTGACTCGGGCTGAGTGCGATGGACATTCTGGCCTGCGATACGGCCTTCGCTTTCGGCTTCTTTGGGGAATTGCATCCAAGCTCGTAGTAAAGCAGGAGCGGGACGGCAGGGACGGAAACGCCGAGGTAGCGCCAGAAACTGTTGCAGTTTCCTGTGTAGCCGTAGTCCTGCAGGAGTTTTGCGAAGAGCACGCCGAAGGAGAAGTTGAGCGATGCGGAGAACGCCATGATCATGCCTATGTAACGACGCCAGCCGGTCCGAGGCGGTTTCTTAGTTTCTTCGGCGGGATCGCTCGGATTCTGTGACGTCGGGACATCGATTGCGTATGCTTCGAGCTGCTTCTCGCTTCTGCCATTGTCATTGTTGTTGATTTCGATGATTCCTGGTGTCGTGGTGGCCATTGTTGCTATTTCTAGGCTGGTCTCTGCTTCTGCTGCTGCGGCGGTGGAGTTCAAGCTGGAGGTCAGTTCAGGCGTCAACTAATTCTCAGAGCCCCTGGCCAGGTGTTTATAAATAAGCCCAACCTCAGCCTCTGCCGCATCGCATCACTGTTGGCCAGAAGGCCATAAGTCCGTTGGTCACTCGCCACGTAAATCATAAAGCTTCTCATTCAAGCGAAACGCGAAAATACGCGCGTCATGCGAAAATATTTCTCAGACTCGCGAACCGGTTCCAAAAATTGGTGATTGGTTCATTTGACAGGCTGATTTGATTGATAGGTATGTACAATTGAGATTACATCTGTTGTTCACTTTTGACCTGCGAGTCGTGTGCCTAAAAATAGCGAGGTCCAGAACAGGAATTGATTACACTTGAGTTCGGCTAAAAATCCCTGTCGTGCCATGTTGTTTTGCCCAGCCACGCATTGCATGCGTGCACTGTGACCATCGGTCGGTCGTGCGACATGAAAGTCGGGTGCGGTTCTTGCACACTCAAGCATGGAGGTACGAGTCATAATTAAATTAAATTCAACAGGCAACACGAAAACAGACTTCACAACATCGCCACGTGAAAACGCACAAATTCCGTCCACAACTGGTTGAATCTCAGTCAGTTTAATTCTGGATGGAAATATTTACTGTGCTAAAAATACTTTAGCACAGTTGTCGTTGGTGTGAAGCCACTTCAGGAGTCAGCACGCTGATTTCCCAACCATTCCCTAGCCTAATGTGAATATTTAGCGAATTTGTTGATTAGTGCACACTGCACTTTCGAACCTCTCAAGCAGGGACGATCCAATCTACTGACAGGTCATGTCGCTCATGTTACTAAAAGCTGATTTTATTAAACTGGCGACCATTTTTGCGCTTTGTTCTCCTAAAAGCTTTTAAAATGGTACTTGCTTCTCTATTTACTTGTCAGGTAAAGTGACCACTCCCGGCTAGGGCTTACAAAGCTTGGAAAATGGAACTTGCTTTTCTATTTACTTGTCAAAAGGATTCATCGGCTACTTTCGAGTGTGGTAAACTTGGATGAAAAACGGCACTTGCTTTTCTATACATGGTAAGCGTAAAGTGGTCACGAGCCAGCTGCAACTGCAAAATAAGTGCCACACTAGTGAATGTCACGCAAATTCCTTGCACAATCTCTCAAGCCTCACATGACCAGCGCGCAGCGTCAATCTTCCATCAATTGTCAATTACGACTATAGCAAGTGTCATTATGCCAAAAAACAGGTTTCATTTTTAGATCCGTCTCATTTTCGTGTGCATTTTCTCCGTCGCCGTCGCCGTCTACTTTTTCGCTTTTTATTCGTGAAGGCGACACTAAAATTTAGTTCAATGTCGAACCCTATCTCGAAATCGTGACTCATTGTCCGTTTTATTGCTCAGCTCAGCAGCGAACTGAACAACTAAAGAATTACGCGGAAACGCAAGCTCAAAGGATCAATTGGCATTAAATATTTCTAGAAATGTGCCAATGCGAAGTAAATGTCATATAAAACACTCACTCGCTGCGAAAGCAGTATAAATTTGAAAAGAGGGCCATGCACTTTTTATTTGTCATTTGCGCGAAACAAGAATTTCGACTCGTTCGTTTGAAATAAGTGCTCTAGCGTTTGAAGAATCCAGTTGCCATTTGCAGCCGCGAAAGTGCCGGCCTTAATCATCGAATTCACTTTTAGGCATGTATTTCTGAGAAAAAAAAAGCATTAATTTATTAAACTTTGCTTTTTTCATGTCGATTCTGTTGGTTTGGTGTGCGCCAAGTCGGCCATTTGCATTGGCACAAGGTCGTCCTGCAAAATTAATGACAATCGCCTCGGGTTGACCAACAGTTAGAAAAATTTCCAAGCTTGGCAGCAATTAATTAATCAAATATTTGCCGCGTTTTGCAGGCACATAATGCCAGGCGGCCATAAAGATGTTTATCGGCAACACGAGTAATTAAATTTTTCACGGCTCTGCACGTATGCAAGTGTTCAAATCGCAGTGGTTGCTTGATAGTGCCAAGAACGCTACGATCATCGACCATCGACCACCGACCACGAAGATCATGAAGCTGAATTTTCACTTCATCCGCTCGCTCCACGACCGAGCCCTTGCCCTCTATCACCTGTACCTCGACCACCTGTCACATCTTCATCTTTCCCCGGTCTCATGGGACTCTGGCACTCACCGCTGCGAGGCTGTCCGCGGCTGGAGCCTTTGCGTCGTGTACACGGGCACAGCCAGCTCCGTGCTGTACACGTTGTACTTGTGGCTGACGCTCGTGCTGCTAATGAAGGGCAAGCTTTCAAATTCGGACGGCGCTTCAGCGTCAGCATCCTTATCTTCTACGTCTTCTTCGGCTGCCACGGCGGCGAAGAAAGAATCAGCTGAGAATCTGACACACTTCATATTCGCAATTTTCTACTCGATCGGAGCCATTCTGAGCGTGCGGGCAGCGAAAAATCACTTGAGCTTTAATTTATACTGATGATAGTGTGCTAAACAAGCGTTCCTTTGTTTTATTCAAGAATAAAGCATGGTACATTACGAACCCCATCCTTATTGAATGGTATAGTACAAGTTCCCGTCCGTCACGGGAGAGCCGATGCCGTAACGCAGGACTCATGTCTTCACACCGCCACTGCCGCGAAACTGGTCGTAGACTGTGATTCCAGTCGAGTCGCAGGATAGGAAGATCGCTGCATGTTGTTTTGCGAAGCGTGTTGTACATGTTGTTGGGACCCTCGAATGTGGCGATGACCGTGTACTGCCGAATGGAGCTGCAGTTGTCCTTCACTTTCGTCCCTCTCGTCCAAGTGCGTGTGAGTCACACTCCGGGACACTTTGCTTGCACGAGAGCAACGCATTCTCGATCACGGCCTGCATATTGACCAGCTCTTGGGTATCACGCCCGAGCCCGTTACACAGATCTGCACAAATCAAGACCAGTATAGCTGCCGAGCAAAGTGCCTGATTCTTGACGTGGTTTGGTGAAACCGAAAGTTAATGTGCTTGTTCTTGTCTGAATCCGAAGGAGACTTTGAAGGGTACCAGGTCTGAAATGAATTCGTATTTAAAGCATCATCTGTGTGAACAGTTTACAGTGAAAGCAGTTATTTTGTGACCATGTACGTACGAAATATTTGTTGAAGCACTCTTGCTGGGCTGGAAATCTGACATTTGGCTGATGCCTTGCAAACCCGAGAAACCACAGAACGCAAGCGAAGGGTAGTCGTGTGCACAGCACTCGACTACCCTTGCACCGCTTCTACAAGTGCAATACCAATTCCTAATTCAAGCGACGCCAAATGTAGAGTGCGGCTCGTATTGGACCCAGGCGTAGTGTTCATTCCCCGATGAGAACCTGCTCGGCATCTTAAGACGGAGCAACGTCGGATCATCCCTGAAGTACCACAGATGTAGGTCACCGGTTTCAACATCATCAATTCCTTGACGGCAAAGTGCAGGGGTTAATTCATTAATTTATCAGTAAAGCACGGTCTCGTCGTCGGTTCGTGTGCAGACAGCGAGGAAGGCAAATACAGTCAGACCAGTATTTATAAAGCATACAGCACTTATATTCATATCCGAGTCAATTGTATCTGCCGAATTCATTTTATCACAGGAAGTCCCGCCTAAAGTCAATCAACTAATCAGCCACACATTTAAGGATTGCGTCTTCGCACTCGTAGTGTGCGCACATGATGATTCGACACTGTGGAGGGAAGAGGTCGAATCGTACGCGCATCTACTTCAGCAGCAAATACCATGCGTCCTGCCCTTTTCACAGGAAAGACTGATTCAGAAAATTCGACGATAGATACAGAAATACAGATTACATAGATAACAGCGTCCTGCCTCGCGGGACTCCGCTGAAACATTTGCAGTGTAAAGCTCAATTCGTTATGATAATGGCGTACCCCGGTGGGCCAGCCGTCATGAGTCTCGCCCTAATACTGCGGTTAAACAATTTGGAAAACGAGGTGAAAGATTTCGTCGCGATTGTAACCAATTTCGGCAAATATCAAATTTCTTCGTACCTGCGGAGTCATGCGTTAGAACTGAGTATGTTTGGTATGGGTTACCGAGAAGCGGTTTTGGAGATTAGCAACAATGGAACCGACCTCAGCCTCGTTTGCGCACCCTGTAATGACAAATTGGAAGCAAGTCTTCAAGACGTGAGTAGAGCAACATGGAAAAATCTTATCTACTTACAGCAGTCCTGGAAGGAAATGTTCAAACGTCGAGGCAACATGCCACTTTTAATCTGAGTCCGATTACCAGAAACTAGCATCCGTCGAGGGGGGGGGGGGGAATGTGGCAGGTTCACTTTGCAGAGAGTTGGGAAACCTATCCCGAAGGATGAAGAGTGTCTATATCTGGAATTGGCTCAGAAGAGAAATCTTACTTTTCACCCGATCGGTTCCAAGGAAGAATTTCTTTTTCAGGTTTCTTTTCCGACACGATTTCAGTCGATAGACTCGAGCACGGATCTATAACGCGATTCACTAATGTTCTCTTTGTTGAAGTAAACCCATGGCGGCTCTTGGTTGTACTGGACAAAAAATTAATCGCTAACACCAATATCAAATCGTTGCTCACCTCCATGAACGCATCCACTTGGGTCTTCACATTGCTCACTATCATTTCTCTCACTGCAGCTTACAAATATTTCCATCTACGCATGACAGTCGATTTGTTGGTATTCCTCCGCTGTATGCAAGATTTGCTTGGAACACTTCTTGGTCAAGGGTTCAACTTTGTTGATCACAGAATTAAATTATTGAGTTAATTTAATTGAAGAGTGATGAGATACCTTTATTATTAACTGATGAGCAAGCCTGAAGTGTAGTGCGTCGTCTTCTAGTGCCGTAAGACAATCCATCAGCACTGCTCTTCGCACTGTAGGCGCGGCCGGTTAACTAAAATAAAATAAAATAAATTCCTTCGTTAAATGTGCAGTTTTCTCTTGGACATTCTCCTCTGCACTCAATTCCGCTACTTCATCTTCCCCACCAAATTCCTAAACAGAACAAGAGCAGCAGCAAGTGAGGGTTGATGAACTGCAATTGAATATCATCAGTGACAAAATGTGTGGAAATGCAGGAGAGTAAAGTATCCAAATGCGAAAGTTATTTGATTTTGTTGGTAAGTATGTGGATCCAAATGACACGGTCAAGTAGACACGAATTTCGAATTTCGAATTTTCATAAACAAAGAAAATCAACTTTTATTTACAATGTTTGGATTCGTTTTTTGGAATATATATAACGCAATTTTTGTTTCTTTCTCCTTCAGAATTTGGTTGCTTTGAAAATTAAGAAATAAAATGTCAAAATGTCGCTTTAGCTTTAGTCCATTTCGATTCCCAAAATTTCATATTTTTGTTACTAAATTATTTTGCTTCGCACTGTTGATAAATAAGTATAATATACAATTTCAAATACAAATACTAGAAATTATTAATACAAATATTGGCTTAAGAGACTTCAGAATACCAGAAGAAGAAGCCATGTCGTTGTCGTGATCAGAAGGCAAAACTTCACTGAACCCCCAATCAGGGTAGGTTTCAAGTATTGTACCTACAATTTCGTGGTGTGCGAAATTCACTACAGCATATCGATGAGAACAACCAAGTTTCAACAGTCCCCAACATGAAACCATACCAACGTTTGGACAAAATGGTAACGGGGAGCAGCACCCAGGTTGGCCATAACCATCATTAACATAAATGTCAACATCACCAATGTCTCTGTTTATACCTAAACAATTAATATCTGTATGAAAGATGAGAACACGATCTGCATCACCACGCTGTAATCCATTGTAATATTTTGTGCCTCCTATTATGAGTGAAGTGTATGATCCATTGGCGTTCTCCGAGTCATTCTGATTCGGAGATTTTCCTTGAGATTTAGATGTACCGCTGCTGCTGTGGGAACTCTTTTCAAACTTCGGACCAGCTGGATCCAGTCCTATAAAATTATAACAAAATATGTGCTTAGTTTCCTTACGAAACAGAATTTTGTGGTTTTATTTTTTCTTGTTCTCACCGACAATTATGTTTACAGAAGACTTGCCGACCTGTTTAAAAATTCTTCCAGCCATTCCAGCGATATGTGCACCTAAACTATGTCCTATCATTCCAATGTTACGACTACGGCAACCACGGGTCTTTAAGAATTCTAACAATTTAAAGACGTCAACCGCCACTTTTGGAACAACATTTTCAACAACATGATCATAAAATTCAATCTTAAGAAATCCACCGTCAGAAGCACGTTCCCAATGAACTTCAACGACATTGTCGACATGTTGGAACTTGTTAAGTACGTCATGTTTAAGATCCCAAATTGGTTCGGCAGCTTTCTGTTTGGTGTCGTAACCATGGATGATAACCATAGTTGATTTTACTTTAGAACACACTATGTCACATGGGTCGTATCGTACTGCAGCTCTATCACTTCTTTTGTAAAGATGGAAACCTGTCAGATAGGAACCTAAATCACAATCTGTAGCCATGACTATGACCACTGATAGCAGGAACGAAGACGACAAAACTGCTAATGTTAATTTAGGAATTAAGAATGCCATTTTGTTCACAGTCAAAAGTGAATGATTTATCTTGTATCAATCAAGCAAATTATTTTAACATGCAGCAGCACAGACCGTGTTCTTATACTGTGCACACATTCCGCCTTAGAGTACAGTTTACAATATTCCCAACCGAGATAGGTGAATCTGGTTATCTTATCAGAAGAAAATAATATATTTGCTGTTGATAAGATTTCCTGTTTATTGAGTTTTGAATGGATTGATCTATGATAAATCAGCAGTGTGTTAACTGGTAATATTTGTAAAAGGATGAAAGTGATGGAATTCTCACGAATTCTTGAATTCATATTCATAAAGAACTTAACTCAAACTCTAATCTCGAATCACAAAATTGACGATACATTGATTTAAGTTAAGTTTTACAAGCTTAGTCTTAATGTTATCATATCTTTAATTTTCACTATCTGCAATGAATGTTGGGTTGGGTTGCAACCCAAAACGGTCGCTCTCTGTAACACGGCTTAATGTTAATAAACTAATGGCAAGTTTAACCAATGTGTCCTTCCTCAAATATTAAAAGTAATATAACTTAATATTACATCTGGGCTTAAGCTTCAACTGAAAATTATGACGAGTCATGCTGCCTTTCTATTTTAAACCAATTGCCAAGGGCAACAAGAACCCGACACAAGTAACCAGCCTATAATTATTATTCGGCATCCGGATAACTCCGGTGCTGGGTCACCACTCAGAATATCAGCTGACAGGCTATTTTGTTGTTCTGGACGGCCGTTGGCGTTTGAGAGACTTCCATCAGGAGCTGGAACTGAGGGAACGATGGGTTCTGCTGTTGTGAGTGACATAAACGAACGGGAGTGAACGGGATCCTTCTCTTCGTCCATAGGCTCCTCCTGGGCCAGTGGAAATTTGTTCATTTTCTCCATCTTTAATAGCAGACAGCAGGTTTTTCGGTTGTAGTGATGAATGTTTGATGACTTAGTGGACGTGCGACAGTTCTTAATTTCAGTGTGTGCAAAAGATGGAATTGATGAAATGCGATATGACTAAAAAGGCACTATTTACGAGTTTATAGTAGGACTAGAGGCTGGGCCTAGCGCCTGCGCGCGTGTGAATTTTCTACTTCTTGATCTGCATTTCCATATTACATACATACAGGTTTTCATCAATGAGAATTGAAATGAGGATTTGTCAAGACATAATTTGCTTATTGCTGTGAGTGCGTATGCATTCCATTTCGTACTTTTTTCGAATCCAGTTCGTGCATCATGAAACGTGTTTAAATAGTGTGAGAAACAGAGATGCAGCAACCCTGACCTGAACATGCATGCGCGACTAGATTAGCTCGTTTACTTTTTGATCAATGTTTACATTAATCAGATTATTGTTTTATCGGTCATCGCGTCATGCTGCACGTTGACCTTTGAGCATAAACTTTTCAGTTTTCTTAGAATTATTTTTTCCAGCAACTATCTTGTGTACAGAGCTGGACATGTTTTTCATCTTTCTGAATTAGGAATTTTTCTATTAGCCAAATCCAGTTCTAGGTGGAATTTTGGCTAAGTAATAGACGCGCGAGCTGCCAGTCAGCAAGTCAGTCGAGCCTTGACACTCAGTCAACTCTTGACCTTTGCCTTGTAATAAAACTTTACTGTCTTTCACTTTCACTGAACAAAAGGTCACTCATATGCTCACAAATAGTGCACAAACTGAGTTGTGAACTCGATTCGGTGATGTTTCAGACAGGTTCAGTACTAGTATTAACCTCAATTTCTTTCATTTCCTTGTACGTAAATTTGACTTTGCCCAGCCGACTACTCCCAACATGAGTATAAAAAGGAGCGATTTAGCCAATAACTTTCGCATTCTTCGTTTACCAATCATTCAATCAATCGGCATTGACCAAATAGTCACGAGTGAAGAAGAGCGGCGCCTCATCATGGACTGCCCAGTTTGCATGGAGCAGCTAGAAGATTTCGTCGCAGTTCCTGAACTCAGACCTTGAGCAAGTCTGTCATCACAGATTCTACAGCCCCTGCCTGGAGCGGCACTTAGAGATCGCCGAGAGGCTGGTGGGAGAAACACGACTCGGTTTTATAGCTGCAGCAGTATTGCGTTTTAGACTGCGCAAGAACCACGCTTCTTGCTAAACTCCAGCTCCTTAGCCTCCCGCGAGCGATCCTAAAATAAACTTCTTATCAAATCATGTAATTCGAAGGAAGTATCTCATCTTGCTGCATTTTAGCGAAATAAAAAGTCGATGAGTCTCAGTTTCTAACGAGGAAGGAAAAATACACGCATGAAGTTGGCTGTCGATGTACGTACTCAAGAGCGATGCTTAGACTGAAGTGTTGACATTGACGCCTCGACCTTGAACCTTGCAAGTATGCAAAATTTATTATCTCTCTCGCGTGTTAAGCGATCGCTCTACCTCTACCATCTGAGCTGAATCTCAATTGTTGAGACCTGTCAAGTCGTCAAGTCAAGACTCGATCAGTCTAATTAGTGATCCGGTTAAGCCAGCCGACTTCAAAATACTTGCGACTGCCATTCACCTTTTACCCACGTCCACGCACTAGATCACATTAATCCTTACATACGACATCGAACTGATTGTTAATGTCATGGAAATGGACATGCGTTCCGTGACTTCGACGATGTCAACTAAACCTCGGCACCAGGCTATGGGGTTTAGACAGGCTGGAGCACTGCAGGGTGGCTTCTTCACCTGCGTCGATTCCCAGAAGGCTAGCATGTAGCATCCACCATCACTATCGGCTGCCTGGGCCACCACCGACGCCGAGCCAGCTCATCTGCGGATAACCACCCCGTTACCAATCACCAGCCGAGCCCAAATGCCAACCTGGGAAGACTTCCAGCGTAAGCATGTCCTGAATCCTCAGGAGGACACCAGCTACGCGAACTGGAACCGAGCGCGATGGAACGACTGGCTCCGCAGGCGGTTGGGAAGAGAGTATGGTAAAGACAAGAATAGTGTGATCACGGTCACCCCAGCAGATGTCCAGGATGCTTTTCAGCACCCAACCATTCAAGTAATTTGCCCGAACTCTACCCTTGTGCTCATCAGTCAATTTTCCTGCACGTGAGCTTGACTGACGACTTTCATTGCAGCACAATAATGGCCAATGGTGGAGTGAGCAAAAACTCCCAGTTTATTTTCTCCAACACGTGAGACATGATCCAATCAACCAATACGACGTGTACACCTTTGGGCAGAGGTACGTGCTGGCGCTGCTGGATGGACATGGTCGACCGACTCACTTCCATGCCCAAAATTCCGTCCGTGTAGAGCGTGGATCGTCAAATGAAATCAATCTCGACTCGGGCTGCAGAATTAATT
Source organism: Mesaphorura yosii (assembly GCA_009869945.1). Lineage (NCBI taxonomy): Eukaryota > Metazoa > Arthropoda > Collembola > Poduromorpha > Tullbergiidae > Mesaphorura > Mesaphorura yosii. The sequence continues at coordinate 17,623 of WIXG01000298.1, read as the reverse complement.
AATTATACAAAATTCTAAATTAAAATTGCCAATCAAAATTACACTTCCCAAAATTCTGAATTGCCAAATCTATTGAATAAATCGAGCATTCCATTCCAACAATTACGCGAGCACGTCAGTCACAAGCAATGAACTTGAATTTACGTGTATTAAGATTCTAGCTCGAGTACAAATTCCTTCTAGCCATTGCATTTGCATTGTACTAACAGACTTAAGACTACCACTAATTTATTGTGACAGTTGACAAAGCAGGGCGACACCACGCATGATCCAGTGTTCAGACGGACGATTTGTCGGCAGCGTGACCCAAACGACAAAGTTGGTTGAGTGACCAGTCGTCGAGAGGATCCCACGACGTTCTGACGTCTTGTAGACTGGGCAAACGTACGACGGACGCTCTTCAATCTTGGATTTGAGCTGAGGCTTGAACCACATCTATGCCAGATAACGGCAAGTTAATAAATTAGAAATCAAGACAAATAAAACGACCGAAGCTGAATTGCTCAGTTAATTTGATTATTTGACTTACAGTAGGCAGAGTGTCGTACAAAACTTTGGGTTCCGACTCGTTTAGCTGGCGGATGGACCGGTCCCAGCGTGCGCCATCGAGAAACAGTCCCTTCACAAACACGCCGTCCTCCGGCGGCTTTTCGTAGTCCTTATCTTCCAGCACTTCAAAGTCGAAAGCGAGGAGATCGATCGGAATGGTGTACTTTCGTGCGTAGTTCTGCTGGGCTCCGGTGAGGAAGGCTTGTGTGAAGTAGAAACCCGAGATCCAGACAGTGCCTGGTGGGCCATTTTGGTACCAGTCCTGAAAAAGACGATAAACCGATGCACTTTAGTACTAGAGATATTTGTTTTCTTAAATTATTTTCTTTATTTTACCTGTAAGAACTGTAATCTCGCAAGAAAGTCATTTATGTAACTTCCCAACGGCTTCAGGCTCGGGTACGACTTTTTCATCCACAGCGGCGGGATTTTGGATGTGAGGATACTTTTCGTGACTTCCTCCAGCTCCATGGACATCACGACGAGGCCTCGAATCGCCTTCTGGACGTTAATCAGACTGGTTCGGATCGTTATCAGCAGGATATTGAATCGCCCCATCTCCTGGACCAAAACCGTGTTCATGGATTGATTGTACAGTGTTGGATACTTTTTCAGTGAGGCATCAATATCGAAATCGTTTGGTAGTTTCGTCAGAATGTCGGACGCAACCTCCATCACGAGTTGGTCCGATGTTTTGCCACCACCGCCAGTCACTATTTTACTCTACAGCAAAATAGATCGACCAAATCAGTTCAGATTAGCGCATTGGGACTGTGGACTGCATTATTACTAGAAGCCATTGATAAGATTCTCTTACTTGGGTCAGAAGAATGGAGTTGAACATCAGGTTTGTCTCCTGCTGTTCCTTGGTGATGTCAGCATTCTCGTTCATTCCGAAGACTTCCGGACTTTGTGTCAGTGGGAGCTTTTGGGCGTACTCAACGAACTCTTCGTGTCCGCTCACGGGCGGGATGTAATAAATTCCGGACGGGTCCAGCTGGTACGAATCGAGGTCAATCACTTCGCGGCAGTAAAACTTCTTAAGAATCGTGGTCAGCGTCCTCCGATCCCAGTCGTCAGTGACTCGTCCGCCGTAGTTGCACTCGCCAGTCAGGTATCGAATCGCGTCGAACTGAACATCCTGAGAAGTGCAAAATAACAACTTTTGTGACGCAATCAAACCAGGAGGCGACAATTCGAGGTTGCCTTACTTCGTAATCATCCAAAAACATGCGGAGCTGCACGGCGCTGATGCGCAAATCAGTTTCATTGAACTCGTACGGAATGTTCCAGCCAAGCGGGCCGAATTTCCTCCGTTCTTGAATCAGAGCGTGGAAGAAGCAGAGCGAAAATAGAAGTTTCTTGAACACGGGTGCATTCTTACATCCGTCGAAAAAGTCCATATCGCTAATTGGATCGTTCAGGTACGAGCGCAGCACGTTTGCTCTCAGTCCCTTTGGCGGTTCGTTTGTCATTTTAATTCCAGACTCGAGGACAGCGACTGGGAAGTCGTCCGACGGGTACGACGTGAGCCACATTCGGAAGTCGGGATGCGTCGTTTCGGGCGTCAGTTCTTCACAAATCTGCAATATTAATTAAATTGATCATAAAGAGTCGAGGACGAAGAGTGCTTGTTTTAGCGGATGCGCTCACCTTTTCGAGCGTTGGCATAAAACTCCTTGCAAGATGACAATTTTGCAGGACGACCCAAGATCCGTTTTTAACAGCAGCGTTGATCATCTTGATCGCGAAAGGTCCTTGGCCTTGACCTAGTGACAGGGACTGCAGTTTGTAGCCTCCGAAACCCATGTCCTCGGCAAACTTGAGGAGAACGGCCGTCGGGTCAGCTCCGGGCGTAAGGACGAATATGAGTGGAATGTGGCATTGAGAATCCATATACGATTTGCTGAAAGAAGCAAAAGAGAACAATTTATACTTCCGGTTAATCATACTTTAAACGACCCTCGTGTTTTACCTCAAGTCGAAAGGTGGCGGTTCGATGAATTTTCTCCCCAAATGCTTGGTCACAAAATTCTGGATCGCAGGCACCATTTTGTCTGGTCGCAAACAACGCATGACGGCGAGTTTCTGGAAAGCAGTAAGTTTCGACTCCCACGGTTGAGGAAGAGCCATATTCATCGGTGTCGTGCTGTCGTAGATGGATTGCCAGTGCTTCGCGTCCTGCGTGAAGTTCCTAGCCAGGCCGTGAAACGCTTCGAGGTCCTGTAGCCGGCAGAGTTCGTCCCACGACTTGGCTGGAAGCCAGGTCGACGCGGGGTTTGGATTTTGGTTGTCCAGTCCAACGCCTCCCGTCAGCAAGAACAGCCACTCAGCAGCATCGATTTTCCCTTCGGCCTTCATGATGTTGACGTTCAGGAGGAAGCTGAAGAGCAGTTTGTCCTTCTCGAAGAGGCTCCGGCAAACATTCAAGTAGAGCGAGTAAGTAAAGTGTTTCTTGAGGTTCTCCAGGCGCTCCTCGAGCGTCTCCGACTTCTCCGCCTGGTCAATGCTGTTGACGAAGAGCTTCACGAACCACTGCAGGCTGTACTGGTACATCGGGTCGATGCCGGTGAGGTCAGCGATGCAGAAGAAGAGAATCGACGAGTACTCGGCCGTGGGTTTGTACTCGGCCCGCTTCGTGTTAAGTTTCTTCTCCATCTCCTCTGCGCCAGTTTGCTTAATCAGAATCTCGTTGGCAAGCGACTTGGAGCTGCTTAGCACGTTGACGGCTGTCTCGTCCTCCAGAATGTTGCCCTTTGACGACGACAGCACTTCGAGGATCTTGTCTTCAATCTCCTTCAGCTGACGTTTGTTTTCTGCGCTCTGGACGGTGATTGTGATTCGTTCTTCTTCGAGCTCGGGATTTTCGCGTGCGACGACGATGCCTAACAGCTGGTCTTGGAGTCCGAGTGGCGTGATCATGAAATTCAGCAACGTGACCTTCACGGCGACTTCGGGCAGGTAGTGCGGGTTACGCAGTTTTGTTGTGATGTAAAATCTGAAATAAAAGCATGAAACAAGACTCAGAGCACAGGTAATTTATTTATGGAGACAAGCTTAACGGCTGGAATGTAGAAAAGTACCTGAAATGTGGATTATACTCCAGAATGGAGTCTCCAATCTTGATGCACAAAGTCCCCGACTGCTTAAAAGTTTGTTTCTGCAGGACAGGCTCAAGGAGTGGGTCGAGCTCTTCCATTACGTTCTCAATCAAAAACTACCGGAAAGAGTACGAATAAGAATTATTCATTTGCGTAGATGATGGCGAAGAAAGTTTATACTTACCGGAACACCAAATTGAATGCATGTCTCCAGCCTCCGCACAAAATCCCCGTCAGCCGGTTTCACAACGGTGAGATTATTCTTGCGCTCCATGTTTTTGATCCACTTGGACGCCTGACCCTGTGGATCGATCATAAGCGGCCAGCGACGCGCGTTGCTCACGATGATACCGTTGTCGATGGACAAGTTGTCGGACGGGAGGCCTGCGATGTTCCACGCACGAATCGCGATCGGGTCGCCCAACGTCGCATTGAAGCTGTACTTCTTGGAAATCGGGATTTTCAGGTCCACAACTTTCTCGTACCAGTCCTGCATTTGGATGTCTCGGTAATTCTGCGTGAACGCGCCCAAATACGCGATGACGCCTGACGAAATGAGCACGTCGCCAGTCAAGTACGGATACGCGACCCCAAGGTCAATCGCGATCTGCTTCCAGCGCCCCTTCTCGCCGCCGAGTCCGCCAATAATTTGCTCCGCTCGCTCGAGCTTCTTCGAGCACAACAGCACGTCGTTTTCGAGCTTGGCCTTCCTCGCCTTGGTTTCGTTCATGAGTTCTTCCAGAATGGCGAGCTTCGCCTGCACCTCCGTCAGCTGTGCACGTTTCTTCTCGAGCATCGCATTCGCCTTCGCCGCAGTCCCTTCGGCTCTTGCCAGCGCTTCCTTCTTCGGTCGGACGACCGTCGCGACGATGTCATACTTCTCGATCGCGAGCACCCAATAGCAAAGACCCTTGCACGCCGTGGAGGCCTTCCCGATCTTCTCGGGGTCAAAGTCGGGGTTCCCTACAAACTTTTGGCGGATGACGGCGATGTATTTTGTTGGAATGTTGTCTTTGTCAAAGTTCTGCAGGCTGTCGAGGAATTTCATGTCACCAAGCAGTCGCTTTGATTGGCTCCAGTAGTCTTCGACCTTTTGCCCCGTCGCTGGATCCGGGACCATGTCCGGTTTCACGCCCTGCGAAAGGTAATGCGTTAAGTACCTAAAAGGCGTGAGAAATATGAGAATTTTACCTTCAAAATGCAAACGGCTTCCATGACCAATCTCACAGGCATCGGTGGATTCTTCATCGTCTTCACTTCGGCGATGTCCGTCGTCGTCAGAGTCTTCAGCGCGGCGTTGGCAGCGTCGAGAAGTGGAAGCGCTTCAGCCAAATCAGCGTCGCACTCGGCTTTGATGGCCATGGCTTCCGAGGCCTGTTCATTGGCAGTCTGTTCGTCTTCCCGGACAACCTTCTCCACTTCGGCCGCTTCGAGTGACTCCTTCTCAACTTGGAGCACGATTTCTTCGACCTCCTTCGACGCCTTGATCAGATCCGGCTGCAATCTCGTCAGTTCCTCCTGCATGACGCTGACCTGCGACGCAGCGTTGTCCAGCTTGTCGAGACCCGTCTCGTAGCGTGATTTGAGATTCAAGTTGTTCTTTCTCTTGGTGTCCAATAAATTCTTGAATGTGGAAATCATTTCCAAGTACGAAGTCGGAGTCACGTAGTTGTACCGGTCCAGCTCTGCCTTGAACTGAACAGATAATCGTTCCGTTGACTGATGAAAGTATCGACACATATATGTGCAGCCTTCTCGCTCTTGGTTAGTGAGGTTCACGTCGGCAAGGAATCGGACGGCGACGCCAACCAGCGCATCTTCGGGCCAGTTCTGCAGCCAGTCACCAATCGTATTATAAATCATGATAATTAACTAATTATGGCACTGAATTAGAGGACGAAGTTTAAGCTCACCTCAAACCAATTAATCGTGCAGCAGTTCACCAAACTCGGGAATTTTCTCAACCTATTCCGGAAGTTGTCTCCAATTGGACTCATTGCCAGCACGATATGGAGCTGATGTCTTGCCCTCTCGACGAAGAGATTAAAGAGCGCCACGGGTGACCCGTCCGTCTGCAGACTGCGATCTTTCTGCCTGTCGATGGCTCGCATCCTCTCGCAGATCTCCGCCTTCTCGTCATTTGGGAACAGATTCGGGACCTCGCCAGAGTTGAGCAGGTTGTTGATGTCTTCAAGGAAAGACTCCTCCTTGATTTGCATGTCGGTGAAGAGAAACACGCCATTGCCGTCGGTGAACGTCGATTTCTTCAGAAACTGCTTGAGATCCTCGTGGAATTCGTTCGGCCCGTAACTCCTGTGAATTTCTACCTGGAACAGTTCGTTCTCCATGATGTGGGCTGCGAGTCGGGTCAAAGACTGCCGGCCGGAGCCGCCAACGCCGACAAGCAACGCGTGACCGCGTGGTTGCTTCAGGATTCGCGTGATGCGGGTCAAATGCTCGATGGCGAATCGGAAAAGGACGAGATTCATCTGCTTCTTGCTCATGCTGTTGTACTCTTCCAGGAAGCCTTCGGTGATCACACGAAGCTCCTCCATGCTTTTGACTTCGTTGTAGTGGCGGTGGTCAGATTTTGGGTCGGCAAAGTCGCAGTAAACGAAACTTCGGAGTTCGTGCTCCGTGACAATCCCGTCCTCGTTCGAGTCCAGCCGAGTCAGCAGCTGATGGAAGTCTTCTTGGAGTAGGCTGCTCGTGATTTCTTGGACCGTCTCGTACAACCAATTCCGGTCTTTCTCGTCGATGAGTCGATCGTAGTACACGCGGAATACTTCGTGAATCCACAGCCGCTTCAGCGCCTGCACGTCGAGAATTGTTTCCGGCATCGACAAGAGGACGCCCTGCCAAAATTAATACAGCAAACTAAATAAAACAGGAAAATTCGCCATGTCGCAAGACGCTTACTTGAATAACACGTGCGAAATCACGCAAATTGAAGAGATAATGTGATTTAGCCGGAGTCGGGAGCAAATTTCGCATCGCCGCCTTGTACATTTGTAGAGTGGCCATAACGATTTGATCGACGCACGGATCAAACTCCTTGCTGAAACCCCTGTTCGTTGAGTAATCGAGTAAAGTAATATAGTACGGCATACGCACAGGCATAATAATTCGTATCGCAAGCGTGGATTTGTTTGGCTTACTTTGCATCGAGATGCCACATCATGATCCGGCTGAAGATGGTAATCATCTCATCATCGTTAAACTCGTTGATAGTAATCGTATTAAAATGCCGCAAGTATCTCGGCGTGATTGGATTCCGTCCACCGCCCGGTGGTCCCATCGCAGCCATGATTTGCACGTCCTGCAGGTTGATCGGCGACGCGTCGGTTTTGTCGTACCAGAGTTTGTGGTCAATTGCTTGTCGCAATAGTTCGATCGGAGGCTGTGCGCCGTACGTCTCCCGGACAGGCATGTTCAAGTCATCAACGAAGATGATGCACTTCTTCCCCATCGGCGGCCCGTATGTTCCCTTCTTCCGCTTATCCAGCTTGTTCATGATGATGTCCTGTGTCATATTGGCCGACGTCTGCGCCGAGAACGAAAGCAGCATCGGGCGGTACACGTTTTTGTCCAGCTTGTGAAGCAGGAAATCGGTTATGTACACAGATTTGCCCGTGCCCGTCGGTCCGCAGAAAAGCAGCTGTTTGTCGTGCGTGATGAGAATCTTCATGAGCGTCGAATAGCGAATCGTGTCGATGGTGGGCACGATGATCTGGTTCATTTGCATCTCTCGCGGGATGGTGGGCATCGACTTGAGTTGGTTCTCCCACGGCTCCCAAACTCCGACTCCTTCCTTGATGAACAAGTAATTGTACACACTCCTCTCTGCCGGGTGGTTGATCTTTTCGTGCCGCTCTTTGCCTTCCTTCTCGTCCTCCTCCGCCTTTTTCTTGATGAGCATCTTGAAGAGTGAGTCAAACTTCGTCCGACCGTCCTCGTCGCTCGACCCGCCCAGCGACCACGTGATGCCAAACACGAAGATGCCCTCGATTCGAGAGAGCTGCGTGGGCGGTGTGAATGTGCGGATATACTTCTCTTCATTGTACTCGTCCATCATGCTCTCGATCAAATTCATGGCCGACCAGATGAGGCCCGAATTTGTGGTTGGAGAATGCTCTTTCAGTCCGCCTTTCCTCACCAAATGCAGCAGCGTGGGGCAAAAACGGAGGAAGAGCTCCTTCAGGTAGTCTTTGATATAGTCTGGTGTGAATTCGGGCAGGGTGGCAAGCCAGGAGATGAGTAGCGGCTCCCAACCCAGCGTCTCCGGCTCCATGTAAATCATGCCGCAGCGGGAAACTGTCGCAGGCGACGCAGCTTCCAAGTCCATCGGCTCGAAAATGAGGGAACACGAATTTGAGAGTTGAATAATTTCACCAGACATGAGACATAGCTTCTTGTTGTCGTCGAGCACGGTGTTCATGTTCTCAATCCAAATGGCGTCCACAGGCCCGTCGGATATCAGCCATTTACGATCTGGCAACGGCGACTGCGCGAAGGTGCGGTAGTTTATCGCCAGAACCCCGTCGCTCCATTCGTGGGACGCAGGATCGAAGCGACCGTACAGTTGACCCATGGTGATGGCCTTCGGGTTGATGACGCAAATCTGCACCTTGTTCTCTTCCATTTCACCTCGCTCACAGAGTTCGCCGAGCCCGCTAGCCAGCGCCCTGTACGCGGACGTCTTGCCTCCGAATGGGTAGCCGACAATCATGAATCCGTGTCGCACGAGCATCATTTCGTAAATCTGCTGGATTTTCTCGAGGAAGAACGGCGTGCATTGCAGGTTGAGCTTCTTGCAGGCGCTCTCCATTGCAATGTTGAAGAGTTCGTAATCAGGCTCGGGTAGTTTGATGCCAGGGAACAAATCCGACGTGATTCCCTGTCAATCATCGGACCAGAAATTAATTCAACGATCAACGAAACCAAAAGCCTCTTGAATTATGCACGCTTTATGTTTTTTGGGACTTACATGGAACAAAGGCAAGTCTACACTCAGGAACTTGGCCAGGTTGATGTCTTTGATACTGCGAAGAATGAGAATGTCCTCTGACTCGTCTGGGTACTTGAGTTTCAGGTTACCAGCAGCAAGCAGCACGGACTTCACGGCTCGCATTCCGTAATCGTAATGAGATTGGGATGAGAGCTGCTCCGAGCAGAGGCGGTACGTGGCCACGATTTTAATTGCCAGCGGTCTGGCATTCACGAACCCACACGAGTACAAGGAAATCTCAGAGATCATCGCGTAATCGGGGACCATCATGGCCACGGAGCGGAAGAGCGCCTTCAGATTGTCTGGCAGCTCACTTCGGCCTGCGTAGCCAGGGTTCATCGTAATGAACACGGCGCAGGTCGGGTCGAGGATGAGGTCGGTGCCTTCGAAGAACAGATTTCGGGCTCCGCTATTGATACCTCGCTGAATTGTCAGGATTTGTTGAGCGACGACGGACAAGACTTCCAAATCGATACGGTTGAACTCGTCGAAGCAGCTCCACGCGCCGCAGGACGCGAGTCCCTTGAAGAATTTCCCGAGGGCGATCCTGAAAACAGGGTATATTGGGTAAGTTTGATTGTTTGTAGTAAATTCTTTGTTCAAACACTTTCTTGTATTAGTTCGCCTATCACCCAAATGGCACAGTAATGTACTCAATGTAATGATAATCACCCAATGGTCAATACTCTAGTATTAATTATTTGATCACTACTTACTCTTATCACAACTTAACAATGTTCTACCTATGTTATAATTGATGTTCAATTCGTTCCGTGTGGAAGTCAAATAAAGGAAGACGTGCACTAACCAGTCGAGCCCATCGGAGCAGTTGAAGACGACGCACTGCTTCGCGACCGCCTTGGCCAAGTCCTTCGTGGTTTCAGTCTTGCCGGTCCCGGCCGGGCCTTCTGGTGCGCCTCCGAGATGCAAGTGCAGGGCTCCAAACAGCGTCCGGTAGCAGCGATCAGTGAGTGGAGTGATGACGAGGCGCGGCGTGTTGCCCAAATATTCGTACCCGTAAGGCAGTGCGGAGTTGATCATTCGCGTGATGGACTTATTCTCTTCCCAGTAGTACCTCAATTGGGCGAGCCACTGGAAGTCCTTATCGCTGGAAATTGACTTTTCGACGAGATTGAAGAGCACGTCGCGAGCGTGGACGTCGAGCACAACCAAAGCGCCTTTAGATAAAGTATGAGAATTGCATTACATAAACATTACAAATTTCAAGTTTTGCATTAGTCTTACCCAGCGTGACACGATTCTGTTTGCTCAGCGTTCCTCTCACCAACTCCACAATGTCGTTGATTTGCTCGTTGTTCACTTTCAGGTAATCCTTGAGGGCCAACCCTCCCTTGGCGAAGGCTTCGTGAATGAGCGACGTCCAGTACGTGCTCGCCACGCACAAGACGGCCTGACCCGGCCAGCTCAGCACCCATTCTCTTCGAGGACTCTTGTTGTAATCGTCAAGGGCCATCTCGATTTCCTAAACCGTGAATGTAAAGTGTAAACCATCGATTAAAATAAGATTCAATGACAAAAATACAAAAATGTCAACTGTTTCGTGCTTGGTGCTTCTTACAGTGTGAATGCTCTTTTTCATCAGATCCTCCAACTCCACGAGCCATTTCTCGACGGCGCCTCGCGCCGCCTCCGTGTTGATGATGCCCTGCAGCTTGATCACCTCGCCATCACTGGACTTCATGTGCGTGACTTCGAGATCCTCCGTGAACGTCAGCTTTGCGATGCCCTCGAAGCACTTTTTGAGGTGAGGCTGAACTCGTTTTGGGTCGTTGGTCTCGGCGAGAATCTCCAGCAACTCGTCGTTGGACAGGAAGAAGAAACGTGGGAAGTAAAGTCGCTTGCGTTCGAGGTAGCCGTTCAATCCCTTCTGGATGAGGTCGAGCAGGTCGTTGGCTTTCTTCAGCTTGTCGATAATCTTATCGATCTTGATAATGTTTAGGACTTTGGTATCGTTGAACGTCTGTTTCATAATCTGTCGGTAGATTTTGTCTACGTTCATGAAGCGTCGGCCCTGAAACGGAGAAAAATGCCGAAGTGAATGAAAATTAATTAATTAATTAAGGAAAGGGCAAGAAATCGCAGTCGCCTTTTTGGCTTTGAGGTTTTACCTCCTCAGGCATCTGAATCATGATGTCGGGACTGCTGAAGATAGGTTCCAAGTAAAGCCATGTCGTCTGAACTTTGAGCCACTCATCAAGAATCTCCTGGAGCAGGACGAGGTCGTGCTCCCACGCGCTCATTTCCTCCTGGAACGGCTTCACGAACGGAGAGCCAAGCATTGTCTGCGTCTTGATGATGTGATCGTCGAGCAGCACCTGAATTTCGTCCACCGAAGAGATGACGTACGTGCCAGTCTCCCTGTACGGTGCAATCTGGAACTGCATGTCGCTCCATTCCGACTTCATCTTCTCCAGATTCTTCTCGAGGCTGTGCTCCTTCGATGCGGCCTCGCTAATCAGCTCGAATTTAGGAATGTACTCCTCCAGATTCATGCCGATGACTCGCTCCAGCGTAAGCGAAGGATCCGGCCGGATTGGGAAGCCGACGATCTCTGAAATTTTCTCCCAATGCCGCTCGCGAAGGCCGGGGTTGCCAAGCACTTGGATGATTGGCAGCTTCTCCTTGAATTCGTCAATCAGTCCTTTGACTTCGAGCACGAGATCCTTCACGACCGGCTCATCGTTGAATGTCTTCTCCAGTTTGTACACCGTGCGCCAGAGATTGCTGACATCCGCCTCGATGACGTTCGTGTCGTGCGTCCCCACCTGCGACTTGAGCCAAAGGTCACGCTTCTCGAGGAATTCACACGCGCTTTCGTAGAGGCGGAGGTATGGAGCCAATTTGTCTGAAATCTGCTTCCGAAGAGGGTAGTTTGTCGTTTCCCACTCGAACATTTCCTCTTCCTTGTTGAATTTATCCGCCTTGTCCGACGCAGCCTGCAATTTTGCGTCCAGCATTTGCGCTCGCTTGAGGTATTTCGTACAAATGTCGTGCAGATCGCCAAAATTCTTAAACTCCTCCACTTGGACGGCGTACGATTCGAGATCTTCTTGGAATCTGATTCGTTTCAACTAAAATTGGTCAAAGATACAAGAGATTTAAATTATGCGGACTTAATTAATTTATGCTAGCTGTCTGCTGTCTGCTTACCTTCAAAGCTTCTTGGTACTCGAGCGACTTCTTTCCAGTGATGACCAAATGCTCGTCGAGCACGGCCGGCATTCGCTTACACCACTGAATCGATTGTGTCATTAGCTTGGACACGATGGGCGAGATTTGCGAGTAGTCGGACACAAACATGTACTTCTTCAGGCACTGGAATACGTCGTGGTCCAGAACGGGTAGCACCTTCTCACGAATCTTGGCAATCTCTTCCTTCAGCTGAAATAGTTGTTCGGTGCTCGTCGGCGTGCTCAGAGCCTTTTCGCTGATTGACTTGTACTCGTCCGTGAGCGCTTTCAGTAAACTGTGCAGTTCGTGAACCATTTTCTCGATGACTTTGTCGCGGATGCTCGCCGCGCGATCGCTCAGCGTTTTCACGAGCTCGTCACAGAAGATGTCAAAGATCCCGATTTGAATTTTGGAGTCGTGAGAGACTTGAATGTCCTGAGACAGCTGCTGAAATGTCTTGACTTCCTCCATAAGCTGGTCCCAAGTCCGCTCCATGTTAATGTACGTCTCGATATCGTCGTCGTCTTCGTTGTGAAATAGAAAGTCGTACTTGTTGTAGCTGCTAAGAAGCATCTGTGGTGCTCGAGTTTGTTCACGGTATGCTTTGCGGATTTCAGACTTGAGTTTTTCGACATCGTCCGGCATGATGTTCGGCTAAATTACAAAGTAAGGACACATTTTAAAGATCAACGTACGTAAAATTGTTGAATTTGAAGGTGCGTGTTTTAATTCTTACCCGAAGATTGGCGTAAGGCGATAGGCCCATATTTTCGCCAAAGATTCGCATCTCCAGGCGAGGGAAGCTGTTTGAAATCTCGACCATGGTGTCAATCACACTCAAGATGGTGCTTTCCCAGTCCTCGAAGGTGGGCAGAGCGACCAGATTGTTTTTCACCGTGATGATGCGAACCAGGAATCGCGGACGGTATTTTGGTTCCTAGAACAACAACAGGCAGGCAAACTCATTACAAATAAATGATTCTTTCATCTCAACTTTACAAGTGCTTACGAGATTACAGCATATAAAATCCTTGTATTCATTGGCGCTAACATGGAACATTTTCTCCAGGCCAAACTGCATGAGAGTCGCGACACAATTAAAGAAAGCCTTCATTCGGGGCTCGTCGTTCGCCTTTGGGATCATGCCACGTTTAGCTGCCTGCAGAACTAGTGTCAGTGTCAGTCAAGAGAAGGTCAAACGTAAGCCAAGTCACCAGTATTCAATTGCATTCCCGGTTGCAAAACTCACCGCGACAAGTGAGTGCTGGATCCCATTCACCCATTTCCTAATCAGCAGTCCGCGCGTGTCGTCTTGCATCCGTTTCGTACTATCTCGAAATTGGCGGTGCGTGAGTGCTTGCTTTCGATCGCCGAGCATGTGACTGTCGATGTACCGCAGATTGCTGAAGACAGAAACCCAGATACCGTTGATGTAGGCAAGGACTCCGTTGTACGAATGCAGATTCTTCAGGAGTCGTTGTCTGTTGCGAAGAAATCGCGAGTGCCACGGGCGAGGGACGAGACCTAGTTCGGGGTCGTTGCGGATGCCCGAGTCCAGATTGGGCGGGTGAATTTGGTCAGGGTCCTGCAGGACAAAGTTGACCATCGCCTTCTTGACGGCCACGCGATACTCGTCGCACACTTCGTCCGACAATTCCAGTGCGGTTTGATAGTTGTCGACCTTCAACCGCTTTGGAATGAGTGACCAGACGTGGTCAAGCCAAGACTGCTCCATCGGAGCGATGTTGAGGGCATCGAGCCCGTTGTGCACGTAGAAATGGTACTGGAGGTCGGTCAAGTCTTTCCGTGTTAAATGATAGCCCAGCTCCTTGTCAATCATCTCGGTTGTGATCTGCACGCTGCTGTCACACGACGTCGATGAGCCAGGACCACACATGCTTCGTTCCAGCAATTCGGCCTCCGGCGCCTCCTCTTCTTCTGGGTACATTCGATGAATGAGTTTGACTAGTGCCTTACGAAATTCTTCTCGTTTTTGTTGAGCCGCTGCCCACTCCTTCGCTTTCATCTGTAAAGTCGAACGAGGAAGGATCTCTTAAATTGCTTATTCAAGGTCTTCTTGGAGCTTTACTTTGGCTTACCATCGGTTTCTTCTTTTTCCTTGCCTCTCGATGGACCATGTCCACTGAAAAATCTGGCCTTCGTTTGCCCTTTTCCAGGCCTGGAATCTTGTACAGGCCACTGTGGACAATTTCGGGTCCTTGATCCGTAGAGCGAAGGAAAAGTGTTGGGGCTGGAGTGATCCTTGAAAGTTTGGCTTGCTCAGTCGCTGGCATGGGTTTGGCGGACCCGTCACCAAAAATATTGTTGAGGAAGGTACGTGGCTTTGACGTTTGTGGCTGTGCATGGTCGAGCTCCATTGGATTCTCGTCATCGTCGAGCCCTTTGTCATTTAAAATGTCCTGTACACAAAATTATGACCCGTTACTTAACCTCTTCCTCGGCAGTTAAAGCCACAAGTTACCTGTAGCCTAAACGGTCGATTCAGCTTCGATTGCCTCTTCAGCGCTAGTTTCTTCTGCGCGATCTCCTTGCCACTGATGAAAGATGTGGAAGGACCTGGGCCAGAACTGAACCCGCCTGGACCTCCACTACGCTGGCTTCCTGCTGTTGACTTGCTCCGGTTCATTTCCTCTCGGTGTCGGTCACTGTCACTTTCTGTCACTGATAAGCTTGTGCTTGTGGTTTGGTATTCGGTATTTGATTTTAGTACTGAATTAGACGCAATTCATCCTTGGCTTCTAACGCTCAATGGAAAAGATAACTACTTTACTTGTCGTTTTATATGTAAAGTTCAGCTGTCAGCTAACGAACTCGAACTCGAATCCTCACGTCCAACGAAGTTGGAATGGAGAGCCATCTTTACCGGAGCTGCGCTGGAGCCAATTTCTGGCTCATTTTGGCCAACACCACAAAACCAGGCACCACCAACCGGCCAACTCGTCTCCAAGACAGCATTAAAATCACGGAGAAGTGCAGTGCAACTCGCACTTTGGCTTTCGGTAATTCGACTTCCGATCCAGCAACGATTACGAACGGAAAGAACGGAAAGATGCAGTTTATTGATCAAACCCAGTCTCAGTCTTTATTATAGAATTCGACGCGACGCAAGTCGCGAGACACGACAGATGACACGTACGCTGACACGCTGGCATGAAATAATAATGAACGCATTGATTACACAATTTTAATAAGGTATAATAACTATAAAATGAATAAAATCACATTCGTAAAGGAATCTTAACTAGCAAGTACGCCTGGCTTGGGCAAGTGACTAATTTTAATCTACCATGCCCACATCGGCTTCAGCCTTGCTGCACTGCTCGTAGTGGTTTCCGTGGACTGAGTTGTTGTCGGTGTCGGTGTCGGTGTCGGTGTCGTTGTCGTTGTCGCTGCCGGGTCAAGAAACCCGTTATCCGCGAAAACTTGTTTCAGGAAGGTCGCAGACTGTTTCGGGGTTCGAGTCCGATCAGGGCTGGAGTAGTCGACGCGATGAACACCAAATCGTTCCCTGCAAGTACCCATTGATAATTGATTTAAAACGATAGCTGATAAGGCAGTTAAAAAATGTATCGTAAGGTAGTCTACTCACGCGTATCCTCTCGCCCACTCGAAGTTATCCATCAGGCTCCAAGCGGTGTAGGAACGCACGTCGCAGTCGTCCTCCTGCACGGCCTTGAGCATCTGGTTGATGTAGCTCCGGTAGTAGTCGATGCGCCCGACGTCATTGAGGCCGACGTCCTCGTCGACGTCGCTGCACCCGTTCTCAGTCACATACACTGGAGGATTCCCGTACGTTTTCTTGATCCATTGCAGCAGGTTGCGGAGGCCCCACGGAACGACGCGGAGCCAGCTGCTGCCCGTCTGCGGCCAGTCGGGATGGTGCTCTCGAATCGTGTCCTGATCCCGATGGAAACCGACCCGCTCGTCCTCGCCACGTTTGGTGAGAAACGTCGTGTAGTGGTTGAGACCAAGAAAGTCCCAGGAGCCATTGACTTTTTCTGTCCACTCTGGAGTGAAGCGAGGAAGTCGAGACTCGGGCAAGCCTTCCGCTTCGCTCTTGGCGTCAATCTTCTCCCGCATGACTGGAGGATATTCGCCAAAGAAAATGGGCCATGCGTACCAGCCGTGCTAAAAATATAAAAATCCCCGGATTGACGCCTGCATTTGATGGCCAATGGAAAGAAATCCAGGTTAATCTCACTTTGAAGCGTCTCGCGTCCTCCGCCGCCTCCTCGTCTTCTGTGCTGTTCGTCCACGGTTCAAACCAGTCCGTATCGATCGTGATTCCACATACTCCTCCTTGCGTAGGCTTGAATTCTTGGTCGTAGATTCGGTACGCGTTCGCATGCGACATGAGAACGGTGTGGGCGCACTTGTAAGGCGCCGTCTCAGGCTCGTGAATCCCAGGCGCGTGGACTCCTTCTTCCCCGTAGCCCATCTGGCAGACGACGTAAGCCTCGTTGAATGTGATCCAGTACTTGACTCGGTCTCCGTACTGACGGTAGGCGAAGCGGGCAAAGTCCGAGAAATAGTCGACCATCGTTTCGTTGGGCCAGCCACCGAGGTCCTGGAGGGGCTGTGGCAGGTCCCAATGGTAGAGTGTGATCATGGGGATTATGTCGTTGCGGACTAGTTCGTTGATCAGATTGCTGTAGTAGTCCACGCCTGCCTGGTTGATGGAGTCGTTGCGACCGGTTGGGAAAATTCGCGACCAGGAGAGCGAAAAACGATAGTAATCAGCCTGCAAACAAGAATTAGCAATTAACAATGGGCCAATTAGTAATCTGTCGAGCCGACAGCTGGCTGCTGAGCCCTTTCTAGTTGTTCTGTGTAAAAGTACCCCGATATTCTTCAGGAGCTGCACATCGTCCTTGTATTTGTGGTAGGAGTCACAGGCCACGTCGCCCGTGTCGCAATTCTCAATGAAACAGGTTCCATCATCTTTTCTTCTGTGCGTGAAGTTGTCCCATATGTTCTCACCCTTCCCGCTCGCGTTCCAGCCTCCTTCGATCTGGTACGCGGCTGTGGCGAAGCCCCACAGGAAGTTTTCCGGGAATCGACCGTACAGGAATGGGCTTCCGTCGTCGGCGCAGTGCGCGTGGGCGACGAAGCCTAAAATTCCGACGAGAAGTATAGCAGCTTTCATGACTAATCAGACTAACACAATTTTCCATGCCTGACATTGAATTTTATTCTCTTCGGCTTTCAGTTACGTAAACAAGGAATTATTCCCATTATTCTGCCGCAGAAGTGCTGATTGCTCATTGCGGGGTATCGAGTTGGCTTTGATCACCATTTGGTCATGTCATGCTCACGACACGACGTGTGTTGTTGTGCCCAGTCGTAGTCGTAAATCAGTCACTGCTAATTCACAAAACAGCGTAAGCCACACTCCCTCGGCATGGCAAAGGCAAAGACTGACGCTGACAAAGGATGACTTCACTGCTTCGGAAAGAATTGCAATTAAAAGTACAAGCATCCTTATCAGCAAGCGAGGCGTGTAGTAAATGTGACCTCTAAACCAAGAACCAAGTTACAAGTGGGCAATCCAACTTTTACATTTTCACTGCCAAATCACCAAATCGGTATAGGTTGCGATGTTGCGAAACGATGACTCGTGCTGTGCTGTGTGCTAGAGATGAGGCGTGGATCGGATAATTTCGGATAAACCGTGTCCGACCCGTATCCAATTGGATACGGGTCGGATGGATAATGAAACATATTTAAATTGCGGATTCGGGTTGGGTCGGAT